>OZ020497.1:16563612-16742817 GCA_963971365.1 Lasioglossum villosulum
TCATTAGTGAACACATGTCAACTTTTTCCCTCCCTTTTGCGCACGTTTCTGCTTATAACTTTACAACGAATAGACTTTTTCGAATGTGGTTTGCTTTGAAACCTTCCCAAAGAATCGCCACGTCTACCGGTTCAAAACGCAATATTCTACATTCTGCTGTTTACAATTGATGACGTCACAAACTGACTAAATACGACTTTTTCGCGTCTTTTACGTTCTGCTGTTCGCAATTTATTGCGTCACAAACAGACTAAATGTGACTTTTCTGGCCTCCTTTGACCACGTTTCTGTTTATAAGTTTTGACTGATACCATCTATATTCAATTAGAGATACTCATTGGATTCAGCTCGCCGAGTTCTTTCAAAATAGCCTATGTGCTGATTGTGTAGGTTGCATAATTTAGGAGTTATAACACAAGAAGTGTGCAGTATTCTTGAACTTTTTGGTTTACACTCTTTTTAAACAGCTGTAGCTTTGCATCGGTAGGTTTTTGGAAAAATCTGGGAGGAACACACAAAGAGAGTGAGAGTGAGAGAGAGAGAGAGAGAGAACTACAGAGCAATTCGAAAAGTGAAATGGAATTGAACAAAATAGATTACAACAAACACGTTGCATACGTACATGCTTTTAAAAAATACTGTGCCACAGCAACGCGTGGCGGGGGAAAGCTAGTATATAATAAAATCGTGTCTGTATGTATGTATGTATGTATGTATATCTGTTTGTAACGGCATCACTTGAGAACGGCTCAACGAAGTGTGGGATTGCGAGTGCACACCGTAGGACCCAAGTGGTCCCTGTTTATGACAGGGCCTCTGGTCAGGTAGAGCGAAGGCCAAATAACACGACGCCTGGCTTGCACCTAGTTTGTTTCTACCGAGAGTTTAGACTTAAGGGGGTGTGAATGAGAGAGAGAGAGAGAGAAAGAGAGAGAAAGAATGAAGTCGACGATATAAGGGCGTTTTCCGAAAAGACCGGCCAGTGTTGTTTATGCAGCGAAGGACTACAGTCGTAGATACCGTCAGCGTAGAATAGCCGCGTGGATTTATTGTTCTTTAGTATAATTGTACGTTTTTTTAAATAAATACTTCTTAATCACATATCTGATTCACTGCCGAATCTTCCAATCCCACAACAATTTTGGGGGCTCGGCCGGGATTGAGTGAGCAGCAAAATCAAACAGTGCAGGTGTAAGAGAACTATAAGAATTGAACGATCGTGTGGACCATAAAAAACTGCGGAGTGCAAGCTCGTGAAAGTTACCAAGTGTACAGTGTACGTAACGCGATGAATACCGCGCCGAGTGAATTTACAGTGACGCAATTGAAAGACATTTTAAAAGCAAAAGGCTTGAGCACGATCGGCGTGAAACAAGAATTAATTAATAGACTTATGGACGACGATCCAACAGGCTCGTGGATAGCCGAATATAGTAGCAATGTCGCGACTGGAGATCCGGAAACGAACGTAACGGGCAGCAAGAATGCGCCGGAGTCAGTACGTTCCCCAGCTGACCTCAAAGAGATGGAAATCCTCAGGAAAGAGAAAGATCTTGCGGAGCGCGGGGCACTTCTTGCGGAGCGTGAAATAGCGTTGCTGAGACGAGAGGGAGAGATGATCCGCGGAATGCAGAGATTCAGCATCGAGGAACCATCCACATCACGAAATACAGCATCGATTACAGCGAGTCCAGGTCAACATGGACCGATGATAGTGAACGAAGCAATGAAATCGATGTTGAATTATTTCGATGGAAACGGCGAAACTTTCGATGCATGGGAGAGACAGTTGTCACTACTACAAACGACGTACAGGTTAGACGACAACACAACGAAATTATTAGCGGTGTCGCGGCTGAAAAATCAGGCCCTCGAATGGTTCCACTCCAAGCCAGAACACGTCGGAATGCCTGCTGACGACCTTGTGAAGGCATTAAAAGACATTTTCGGTGACAAACAGGACCGAGTAGCAGCACGCAGGGAATTCGAAAATCGAATTTGGAAAAAGGAGTATTTCCGCCGGAAAACAATTCTGGCAAACCGCATTCGAATTGATGAAGAAGAATTCATCGAATACCTGATCGACGGGATACCGGATCACCCGCTGAGAAATCATGCGAAATTGCAGAAATTTAAATCTAAGGCATCGCTGTTGGAGGCGTTTAAGGGAGTGGTTTTGCCCTCTAATACATATAGAGGTACGAGGTACAACGTGGATGTATCAGAGCAGAATTGGCGAAGAAATACTGGGGTGCAACGCCCCGAAATAGGAAAGCAGCGACTCGACAGTGGGGTGCAGCGTGGAGGTGCGGCGATGTGGCGACCAGTATCTGGGCCCCGTCGATGGGATGAGATTCAGCGGCGAGATGACGGAATTCAACGGCAAGATGACGGAATTCAGCGTCGAAATGACGGCGGTCAGCGACGAGCGCACATGGTACAGCGATGGGGTGACGGGATACAGCGACGCAACGAACAATACCAGCGACCAGAAGCACGAGATACAACGCCAGGAAGATGCTACAATTGCGGGGGTCGTGATCATTATTTCTACGATTGTCCATTGAGAAGCAGAGGGTCAAAGTGTTTTGAGTGCAGAGAATTCGGGCACGTTGCGGCAAACTGCCTGACAAAGAAAACACCGGCAACCGAAGAGAGCCTGGCTGTGCGACAGATACCACGAAATAAGTATTACAAAAACGTGTTTATTTGCGAGCATGAGGTGAGCGCCTTGATCGACACCGGCAGCGATTTATATTTGATGCGATATGATCAATATAATAAGATTAAACCCAGGGTACCTGCGTTGAGGGATAGCGACGTTTATTTTCGCGGTATAGGCTCAAACACGAATAAAGCAGTCGGCGAATTTAGTACAGAAGCGCGGATAGACGGAGATACTTATCCAATAATAATTCGTGTAATACCGGATAGGTTAATGGCACACGGATTTCTGATGGGAACGGACTTTTTAGATGCGGTAGAATTGACCGTTAAACAAGGGCAAATAATTATACGCAAAATAGAGAAGAGTAGCATCCCGCACATTCCCGAGATTACACTAGAGCACGAGGTTAACGGGGTAGATATTTCCCACATTGCTAACACTAAATATAGAAAAATTTTAGCTGAAATGATCGATACCTATAATCCTATTGTGACACGTGAGACCGATATAAAAATGACGATCATATTGAAGGATGATGAACCAGTTTTTCAACGCGCGAGAAGACTAGCTCCCTCGGAAAGAGATACCGTTAACGTGCAGATAAATGAATGGTTACGCGATGGCATCGTTCAGCATTCGCTTTCGGAGTATGCTAGCCTGGTAGTGTTAGTCAAAAAAAAAGAATGGGGATACAAGACTTTGCGTTGATTATCGTCAGTTAAATAGAAAAATAATTAAGGACCGATACCCACTTCCCCTCATAGAGGATCAATTGGACCTATTGCAAAGTGCAAAAATATATAGTACGCTCGACCTTAAAAACGGTTTTTTTCATGTTCAAGTGGATAAGGATAGTCGTAAATACACGTCCTTCATTGTGCCCGATGGACAGTACGAGTTCTTGAAGGTCCCATTCGACCTTTGCAACTCGCCATCAGTGTTTCAGAGATTTATTAACTCGGTATTTAAAGAATTAATTGCAAAGAAATTAGTATTAATTTACATAGACGATATAATCGTTCCATCGACAGATCATGAAAGTGGATTAAATAATTTAAAAATTGTGTTGAACGTTGCGAGCGAGGCAGGGCTATTAATTAACTGGGATAAATGCAGATTCTTACAATCGCAGGTAGAATACCTAGGTCATATCGTAAAAGACGGTACGGTTCGTCCTTCGGAACATAAAACAGAAGCAGTGGCGCGATTCCCAAAACCAAGGACTTTTAAACAAATTCAGAGTTTCCTAGGACTTACGGGCTATTTCAGAAAATTTATATCTCATTATTCACTGATAGCACGACCACTTTCAAATTTATTAAAATCAGATGTGAAATTCCAATTCGGTAGTGAGGAGGAGCATGCGTTCGAGCAGTTAAAAATCGCCTTAACTAGTAAACCGGTATTAAGACTATATAAAATCGGCGCAGAAACTGAGTTGCATACGGACGCATCTAAAATAGGATATGGAGCGATACTATTTCAAAAAAATGATTGCGATGGTAGATTACACCCGATATATTTTGCAAGCGGTAAAACAACGCCAGCGGAAGATCGTTACGCGAGTTATGAGTTGGAAGTTCTGGCAATCATAAAATACTTAAAGAAATTTCGCGTTTACCTGTTGGGGATACCTTTTAGAATAATTACCGATTGCCGAGCGTTTGCCTTAACAATGCGGAAAAAGAACTTGTGCGTCCGTGTCGCGCGATGGGCATTGTTACTAGAGGAGTTTCAGTACACCATAGAACACCGTCCAGGTAAAAACCTTATGCATGTGGATGCCTTGAGCCGAAACCCGCTTCCATCGTGCATGCTGGTAGGTAAAAGCGAGGACAGTATAATCACTAGGCTAAGAAAAGCGTAACGGAAGGACCCAGATGTCCAAAAAATTTTGAGTTGATAGAGTCGGGACAGGCCGAGGGTTTTACGATTAGGGGCGGCATCTTATTTAAAGAAATCGACGGGGATATACGCCTCTTTGTGCCAAAGTTCATGCGGACCCAAATAATAAAACGCGTTCATGAAAACGGTCACTTCGCGTCTGGAAAAACCGAAGCTTTGTTAAATAAGGACTATTGGTTCCGGAATATGAGAGGAAAAATAGACAGGGTACTGCGGAACTGCGTTGATTGTATACTTGCAGAAAGAAACCAAGGTAGGCAGGAGGGATTTCTGTTTGCGATAAACAAAGGTGAAGTACCGCTAGATACTTTCCATGTGGATTATTTAGGACCGCTACCGTCTACAAAGAAAAGTTACCACTACATCTTCGCTGTTATAGACGCATTTTCTAAGTTCGTGTGGCTTTACGCCACAAAAAGTTGTAACGCGACAAAAGCCATAAACCATTTAAAAAAACAAGCAATTATTTTTGGAAATCCTCGAAGAATTATATCGGATAGAGGTTCCGCGTTTACATCGATTGTGTTTGAGGATTATTGCAGAGACGAGCGTATAGAACACGTGTTGACCACTACAGGCACGCCGCGGGCCAACGGTCAAGTAGAGAGGGTAAACCGTACGCTAATACCGTTATTAGCCAAACTGTCAGCGCCGAAAACTGGAGAATGGCACAAATACCTAGATCGATGTCAAAGATGTTTTAATACAACCCCGAGTCGAAGCATAAGAACGACACCATATCGAGTATTGTTTGGGGTAGACCCTAGGTTTCAGGACGATCCGCGAATAGTCGAATTACTCAAGTGTGAATGGGAGAATGTATTTACGGAAAATCGAGACGAATTGCGAGAAGAGGCACGACAGAATATCCTAAAAATTCAGCAGGAAAATAGAAAGTCCTTCAATAAAAAAAGAACTGAGGGTAGGATATATCGAGAAGGAGACCTGGTCGCAATTAAACGTACCCAACAGGGTCCAGGTCTAAAATTCGCGTCGAAATACTTCGGGCCCTACGAAATAATAAAAGTGCTGCGGAACGACCGTTATACAGGGTGTCCCAAAACTAGTGTAGGAGCGGAAAATGGGAGGTTCCTTGGGTCATTTGAAGCGACATTTTCCTTTACAAAAATGACGTACGGCGCTGTGTTTAGGAGTTATTAACGAAAAACACGGACCAATTAGAGCGTGGCTACAGCAGATTGATTCTGAGTCGCAGAGTCGGACTCCGTTCGCTATAGCTGCGCTCTGATTGGTCCGTGTTTTTCGTTAATAACTCCTAAACAAAGCCGCGGACGCCATTTTTGTAAAGGAAAATGTTGCTTCAAATGACCCAAGAAACCTCCCATTTTCTACACTAGTTTTGGGACACCCTGTATAGTAACGAAAATCGGTGAACATGAAGGGCCACAACAGACTTCAACAGCTGTAGATTATATTAAACCGTGGGTCAGTGAAGACAGTGATGACCTGAACAGTGACAATGAGGAAAGCGAACTTTTTACGACATAATATCTGAGGCCAGATATCTCTGCAGGATGGCCGAGTGTGGGATTGCGAGTGCACACCGTAGGACCCAAGTGGTCCCTGTTTATGACAGGGCCTCTGGTCAGGTAGAGCGAAGGCCAAATTACACGACGCCTGGCTTGCATCTGGTTTGTTTCTACCGAGAGTTTAGACTTAAGGGCACGTTTCTGCTTATAACTTTTCAACGAAAGGACTTTTTCGAATGTGGTTTCCTCTGATTCCTTCCTCAAGAAATGTCGCGTCTAATGGTTTATACCGCAATATTCTACATTCTGCTGGTTACAATTGATGACGTCACAAACTGACCAAATACGACTTTTTCGCTCTCTTTACCACACGTTTCTGCTTATAACTTTTCACCGAATGGACTTTTTCGAATACGGTTTGCTCTAAAACCTTCACGAAGAAACGCACGTCTAAATGTTCAAATCGCAGATTTCTGCGTTCTGCAGTTCTCAAGTGATGATGTCACAAACAGACCAAATGTGAGTTTTTCGGCCTCCTTTGAACACGTTTCAGCTCATAAGTTTTGACTGATACAATCTATATTCTACTATATTCTACTATATAGTGTGGGGCTGCCGGTGGGATGAATTTTCACGTAGTTCCGTGCTCGGCTAGAGCTTTCGATAATTGATCAGCGTGCTGACTTAATTTTTGAAAGAGTCGGTCAAGTTCGGCGGCCGCTCCTACAAAGTTAGTGCCCTGGTCGCTAACAAGGGTACTGCAGTGACCACGACGAGCACAGAACCTCCTAAATGCAGCCATGAATCCATTGGTAGTATAATCGGATACTGCTTTCAAATGAACAGCTCTCGTAGACAAACAAATGAACAAACAAATGTAACCCTTGTAGGCTATAAGCCCGCGCCCGGCGGCAGCTCGCATGTGGAATGGACCCGCATAGTCCACCCCTGCCACACTGAAGGCCCTAGCTGGATGTACTCTTGTCGATGGCAAACTTGTTATTTGTTGGTAACTAGGTGTCGCCCTATAACGAATGCAAGTGAGACAGTTATTGTCTACTACGTGGGAGAGCTTTGAGGGGCCGAGGCCGGCTCTAGACTAGGCCGAAGTCGCTTATCGCGTCTTATACTAGTCGATGTTGGCTAGATTCTTAAACCACTCCGAGGGGAGAGAGGCTTGGAAAAACCCCATCTTCATCACTTAAGGATCACAAGATGGGAAGATCGTCCCATGTGGGAAGTAGCTCGCTTAGCCGTTTCCAGCGGGGGCCACGGGGAGGCGGAGCTACCAGCATACGCTCGATCTCTTGCAGGCTCGTAGCATAATTTTGCTTGCGAGAGTTCACTTAGCCATTCTGACACATCTGTTAGACAGACGCCTGCGCTGTTAGTACGGCCACTCACTCACCTTGCTGGGGTTTGGTTCTTTACGTGGTTTACATGCACTATGTTACTCTCTGGATTTCATGGTTGTGGTGTACTCGCTGAAATACTAATCAGCGAATTGGTATATATATATATATATATATATATATATATATATATATATATATATATATATATATATATATATATATAATAGTATATGTGTAATATGCAGAGTACAAGGTACGTGTTGTTCGCACGTGTTACAAAAACGTTTGAATGTACAACGGAGGAAAAGCGCGGTGCTCACGACAAGCGTTACCACTAGGTGGCGCTGATACATCACAATGGTGATAGTTGCGAATTTCTGGAAATGCTTGAAAATATTCTCTTTGACGAGATCTCGCAGGTTGCATGGCCATTGTGTGTTGTGTTTCCTTATATTACTTTTAAGCGCTAGTCTTTCATGTTGGTTGAGAGGGTAGTTGAGAATGATGTGTCTATCCGTATCTATTTATCCGCATCTACAAAATTCAGAGTCTATTAGTTTTAGATAATGTAGTTTGCTATTTACCTTTCCATGTCCTGAGATAAGTTGTGTGTTGTGGAAGTCCGGGTTGAAGTGTTTATTGTCCAGTCTTTCTTTGGTGTTGGGAAAGTATTCTTTTGTAAGTATTCCCTGTTCTGATTGATTCCAGCGGGTTTGCCATAAGTTCAGAGTTTGGTTCTTGATACCCTGTTCTATTTTCGTGGTGTCTTCTTCGTCATCCTCAGGGTGGAACGTGATGTCTCCGATTGTTCCATCCTGTCTTTTCTTGATGTGGTATATGGCTCTTCTTTCTGCTAACACCAGGTCTATGAGTGGTGCTGCCGCGATTACTCTAAGGGCTTGGTTAGAGATGGTTCTGTAGGCTCTGGTTACTCTGAGGAGAGCTAGTCTTTGTGCGCTTTGCAGTTTCTTTATATGGTGTACATTCAGCTTATCACTCCAGCCGGCTGCTGCATAGCAAACAACTGTGAGGAATACGCATTTGTACATGGTTAACATGGCCTTGTAATTTAAGCTCCAGAAGGATTTTGCAACTTGTGAAAAGCGGTAGAAAATTTGAATGCTTTTCCGTGTGATATATTGAATGTGCGGTGTAACATTGAATCTAGTTCCAAAGGATATTCCTAGATATTTCACTGTGTCTTTCATTCGGATAGATGCATCTCCAATTTCGACTGTAGGCGGTCTTTTTATATCAAGAAGTCCTTCCAGTAGGATCATTTCGGTCTTGTGTTGTGACAGTGAACGTTTGTTTGCTACACCATTTGGCAATGAGTTTTGTGACAAAGTTGGCTTGTGTCTCGAGTTCTTTTCTGGAGTTGCCTGAGATGATGACGATGAGATCGTCTGCATACGCTACACTTTTGATGTTATCTTCTGTGATTACGTTTAGGTCGTCGAAAATTAAGTTACAGAATTTTGGTCCGAGAACAGTGCTTTGTGGACAGCCTTTAGTTACTGCTTTTGTGACTGTGTAGTTGTTGTTGCCGATTTGTACTGTTCTATCTGACAGATAGCTAGTGATGAGGTTGCATATATTACGTGGACAGTTGCGTTTCTTGAGGTTGTAAAGTATGGACGGCCACCACACATTATCAAAGGCGCCTGCTATGTCGAAAAGTAGTGCTATGGCATATCTTTCTTCTTGCTGTTCAACTATTTGTTGTACTTTGACTACAGCGTTCTCCGTGGAGCGGCCGGAGCGGAAGCCATACTATTGCACGGCAGCAGATGCGTGTGTTTCCAGGGTGTCGGAGAGACGGCTTGAGATTAGCTTTTCCAGTGCTTTACTGAGTGTTGGCAACAGGCAGATGGGCCTGTACGTTTTGGGGTCGGTCGGATCTTTGTCATCGCCTTTGAGCAGACTTCTTATTGTTCCACGTTTCCATCTGTTTGGAAACGTTCCGGTAGTGAGGCATGTGTTGAAGAGATGTGTGATTTCGGAGTGTAGTTTGGACCAGGACGTTTTGATAATTTCAGTTTCTAGGAGGTCTATGCCTGGAGTTTTCCTGTTTCTTTTTTTTTAGACTTGTGATTACTGTGCGTGTTTCTTCCAATGTAAAGGCAGGTGCGTCTTCAGTGTCTGGAGGAATTTTTGTGTTGTTGTATATGAGTTTTTGCCAATTGATTTCAGATTCTGTTTCGTTATCAGGAGTAAGAGTATCTAGCAGTAGTTTAGCTGTTTTTTCCCAGGTAGTTGTTTGGGTTCCGTTGGTTGCTAAGCTAGAACAGGCTTTTGTTGTGTGTCCCACGGGTGTTTTGGCCGGTACCTGAAGTGGATTGGGCGGGAACCCACCGAGCGGTGTCACCACTGTGGTGAAGCCTTGGACACGGTGCGGCACACGCTGGAGGAATGCCCAGCGTGGTCGGCGCCGCGCCGTGTCCTAAGAGCCGTGATTGGAGGCGACCTCTCCTTGCCGGCCGTGGTCGACCACATGGTCGGTGACGAGAGGTCGTATAAAGGCGTGACCTCCTTCTGCGAAGAAGTTATGTTGCAGAAGGAGGTCACAGAGAGGGAGAGGGAGGCCGACCCCCTCTCCGAACGGAGTGTGGCCCTGGCGGCGCGCCGTCGCCGGACTGCCCGCCCCAGACAGACGGGCAGGCGACGAATAAGGGGAGGCGGGACTCGCTAAGTCCCCCCGCCACCCCTTGAATAGGGCGCCCATTATCGGGATTGTTCTCATTACAGGGGGGACTGCTCCCCCCTTCCTTCTGTCCCCCTACGGGCCACTTAAAGATCGTTGGGTCGGAAGGAGGGGGTGGGAGTAGGGGAGGGGCGGACGCGGGTGGGGAGCCCGCCTTCGTCCCTTCTTGTCGCGCGCGGAGACCTCGTCCCTCGGCCGGGAGCCCTTTTCAGGGCTTCCCGAGCGAGGAACGGGGTCACCGGGGGTCATTGGGCGGAGCGAGCTGGAGACTTACGAAGCTCATCGAACGGCCCAGGGATGGGGGGTGCAAGTGGGTAACCTGCTTGCGCCCTTATAGATTAGGTATTACTGGGGGGAGCTTCTCTCCCCCCGGGATGAAGCCCCACGGGGGCCACGGGCTAGGGGGATGGCTGGTTGTGTGCGTAAGCGATCCCAGCCGCCCCCGTTAGCTTTAGGGAAGGTTACCATGAGGTTTTTAGTGGGTACTGTGGGCCCTTCTGGCCACTTGTAAGCCCCACATAACCCTGTGTCTCTCCCAGGGGGCGCAGGGTATGCGTAAAGGCATTTCCCTCATGTAAAAAAAAAGAAAAAAAGGCTTTTGTTGTGTGGACTTTGTTCATTTATAGTTTATATACTATTCCCCAGGGTTCTGAGTTGCCAGTGTCGGTTACGAAAGAGCGCCAGCTGTTGAGCTTTGTTTTGCGTATTAACGGAATGTATGTATTCCTTGTGAATCGGTACTGTGTTTTTATGAGTCCTTTTTTTGTTGCATTTTGTGTGCATTGAAGTTTCCTCCTAAGTTGCCTTACTTCCCTTTTCAGTTCAGTAAGGTTGATGTTCCACCATGGTACTGATTTGTTGAATCTTTTCTTCCGGGGGATTGTTGAGTTGCAGGCGGCGATTATCTTTTCTTCTAGGTTAGTTGCTAGAAGATTGGCGTCTTCTCCTATAGTATCTTCAGGATCCTGGTTACGTACTGCGGGTTGAAGGAGAGTTATGAATTTCTCCCAGTCAGCTCGTTTAATGTTGTATCTTTTGGGATCATTGGTGCATTGTTGTGTTTTTGGAGCGCTGATACTAAAAGCGATGAGGTTGTGATCACTCGTCGCAAGTTTTGCATGGATTGTCCAGTTGTTAATGTCTGTTGTGAAGTTGTGCGGCGTCAGTGTTACATCGATGTTTGATGTTCCTCCATCGTTATCAAATGTTGTGTGGTTTGAGATTTGGTTGGCAATATAAAGATTGTGCTGGGCTAGGAGTTCCTCCATTACTAGTCCTCTTTGATTTGTTTCTGGGTTGTGCCAGAGCGTAGATTTGGTATTTATGTCTGCTAGTACTATTGTTTTATCTCTGCCAAGATGTGCGAGAATGTTGTCTAGGTGATGGATGTAGGGCTCGATGCTGTCAGAACACTGGAAGTATGCACTTGTAATATAGAATTTCTTCTTTGCTGCGGTTACCTCAATGCAGGTGAAATGCGAGTTGCTATATTGCTCTAGTTTCAGGATTGTGTACTTTGGGTCGAAAATAACTATAGCACTCTTCAACACATTTTTGGATGCGTTTTTGGAGAAGATTTTTGTGTCCATTATAACTTGCGAGCTGATCTCCATTGTGTTAATGGTGCTAGTGTTGTAGTAGAGGAGGGGCGCAGTGGCTCAGTGGGTAGATCGCGCGCCTACGGACCCCGTGGTCGCGGGTTCGATCCCCGACGCGGCACCTCTGGAAATACTCCATGTGCTCTATAAACTGTGGTGCCCCCAGGTGGTTCGGAACCCACCTTTATAAAAACTGTAGGTCCCGTTGCGATGCGACGTAAAAAAAAAAAAAAAACGGAACAACAAACCTCTAAGGGAAAGGTCAGATGGACGGAGCTATTTGCTGAACATCGACCGGACCCGGGGATGATGGTCACATCCAAACAATCAGTCATTATTCCGAGAATGTGTCAAGCCCACCCAATGAGGCGGGAGCACGATGGAACTGATATCTATGCTCCGAAGGAGAAAGATTTCGGCGAAGTTGGAGCGACCGACCTCCGTCACCCCATCGCGTTTAGTAGGACGGCAAGTGATGACCGAATGGAGGTGATGTTCCCGCGCGAGCGGGAATTTCGCCGAAGTCGGATCGGATCCCAAGTTTGCAATATATGTACAGACATATACGAGAATCACCCCCACGAAACTCTCGCGATCGCGTCCATTGTTCTTTGCAAAGCCCGTAGAGTCACAGCTTAGCCTATCCTAACCTTGGGGAGGGAGTGGGTAAGTCGCTGGATAGCAGCGACAGAGTAGGGACGGGATTCGAACTTGACACATTCAACCAAGGAATATGGCGAAGGTGGGGGAGCCAAAACACGGGCAGGCGAGGCACCCTGCATGTCCGAAGGTGAGAGGGCCCGACGTTCACTCCGAGCCTTAAAACCGCTCAAAAATCCGAAAACTAGGTAGCATGGCCCTTCTCATCGATGACGACCGGACCCATCATAGTAAGTCGCAGACTCCGAAAATGGTCCGGGCCGAATAAAACGGAGGAACGGCGGGAACGATGGGAAAACTGCAACCCCTTAGTGGGCCGAGCTGCCGGCAGCGCCGATTATGATACTGGTGTATACCGGTGTGCCTTAAGGAAGTGAGGGGCGGACGATCCGCTACTCCTCCCCGGCAATGTAATTACTACTACTACTACTACTACTACTACTAGTGTTGTAGTAGGTGTATGGTTCGTGGATGGCAAGGATGTCTATTTGTTTTTTGGCTGCGATGAGTCTTATCTCGTCCATGATCGCTTTGCAATTGCTGGCATTGATTTGTCCAACATGAATGTGTTGTTGTTTGGGTGTTTTTTTTGCGGGTTGGTGGTATCTGCAGGTGGTGAGAGAGTATTTGAGTTACTGTCCATTATCTATTTTTGATTGGTGTGTCCCTTTCGCATATATGAAGGCTGGGCAATCCTTTGCCCTAGATGAGTGGTCATGTGGTTTGTTTGCTCTTTTGCAGTTTATGCATGCAGGGTGTTCGTGTAGTTTTGGACATTCTCTGTATGAGTGTCCATCTTTAGTGCAGTGTCCACATGTTGGTTGAATTGCTCGGCAGTGTTTTGCAACATGCCCGAAGGCTTGGCAATTGAAACATCTGCTGATTGAAGTGAAGTCTTGAACACGGCAAGCTCTGAAGCCTATCGGGAGGTACTGGGGGCGATAAGTCGCCCTGAAGTAGCCCCGCCTGCGCGCGCCGCTCCCCGGGATAAGTGGAAGGCGCCGGGGAAGAAGGAGGTCAAGGGACCTCAGGGGCCCCCGAAGAAGGAGGCTCCCGGTGTGGCGAAGACGAGGGGGGGACGAGCCCCCCAACCGCCGACACGGACGGGGGTGGCACCTGGGCGAAGGTGGTGTCCCGGAGGGGAAAACGGACGGCCAGAGTGGCCGCAGCGTCACCCGCGCCGGCACCATCATCCTCCGCCGAGACCACCCCCAAGGATGGTCCCCCTCCGGAGGCGGGGAAAGGGAAGGGAGGAAAATCGGCGCCGCGACTACCGCGGCAGCCGAAGACGACGGCGGCGGTGATATCCGTGCCGGAAGGGGTGATTTGATAATAACTCATGAAAAAGTAATGTTTTTGTAGTACCCTTGATCACAAAATTTAACTATTTAACTCATTTTTTAACATTCGAGCACTTTCAAATACAGCAATGAATTCTCTTCAACATTAGACTTTTACTTGAGGCTCCTAGAGTATAGGTCAATATATTTCTCGTTTGCGTCCAGGTTAATATTGTAGGATATGAACTATAAATAACTTGATACGTTCGTAATTTAAATGTTTTAAGATTTAATTTCAAATATATTGAATACAACTTTTAAACACGTCTTTACTTTTACAACTGTCAAACCGGAATGAATCAAACAACGTAACTAATCAACAAGAAGAACGCAAAATAAATCGATAACTCACAAACATCGAATCGTCGCGTCGTTACAGTTACTAACGACGCAAGATTCGATGGAACTCTCGACGATTACAGACGACTTCTCCCTACACTCGGCCATCCGACACTAGTCTCTGCCCTCAGAGACTGCGCATATTTTTACTCTACTTCTTCCTCTTTTTCACTATCAATGTCTTCCTCGTCCACGTCGACCCAAGATTTCATAGAGTCTGCTACTGTTGTCGTTTTTCGAGGACCCTCGCAGTTCCCAACTTTTTCGGCTACGTATCTATCGTGCTTCAATGTTTGGGTTACTCGATAAGGACCTAGATATATCGCTGCAAGTTTCAAACCTGGACCTTGTTGTGTTCGCCTGATAGCTATCAGGTCGCCTTCCTTATACGCCACTGCCTTCTTTCGCTTCTTATTAAATGACCGTCTATTCTCTTCCTGGATCTTAACTATGTTCTCTTTGGCCTTCGACCTTGCCTCGTCTCTTTCCTCTTGAAACAGAGCGGTCCACTCTTCTTCCAGTATTTCTCTGATCCGTGAGTCATTCCTGACTCTCATTTTTGTCCCAAAGAGTAACTCAAACGGCGTACAGTTGATGCTGCGATGTGGCGTTGCATTTAGGATACGTTGTACTTTGTTCATATATCTATACCAGTCTTCCGGGTGAGGAGCTGCCTATTTAGTGAGTAAAGGGATAAGCGTTCGGTTGACCCGCTCTACTTGCCCGTTCCCCCTTGGAACGCCAGACGCGATAACGGAGTGATGAATTTTTTCTCGCTGACAATAGTCTCGAAAATTCCCCGAGGTGAAAGTCGATCCTCTATCTGAAACAATACGTCGCGGATTTCCAAAAATAACAGCTTGTTTCTCCAGATGTCGCAGAACTTCGTCCGTCTTGGTTGTCTTCGTGGTATACAACCACACAAATTTTGTAAATGCATCCACCACCACGAATATGAAGCGATAATTTTTCTTACTCGTCGGAAGTGGTCCCAAATGGTCTACGTGGTACGTATCCAGAGGTACTTCCCCTTTCGGTATTGGATTCAGAAGACCTTCGAGTTTTCCCATTTTCCTCTCTGCTAAAATGCAATCTAAACAATTCTTAATGGCTTTCTCAATTTTTGGTCGAATACCCTGGAACCAATAGTCTCTCTTCAGCAAAGTTTCCGTTTTTCCCGCCGAGAAATGGCCGTTTCCATGTACATGACGAATGACTTGTAATTGCAGGCTCTTTGGAACTACGAGATTGATGTCTCCGTCAATATTCTTGAACAGCAATCCTCCTCGAAGGGTATATCCGTCTATTTTACCCTGTTCTGTTAACTCGGCAATTCGTCGCGTTCCTTCGTCGTCTTGCTGTGCCTTCCGAATTCTTGCCGTCATATTATTCCGATCCGCGGACAATAAATAACAAATCGGTAACGGGTTTCTACTCAAACAGTCCACGTGGGCCATCTTATAACCAGATCGATGTTCGATAGTGTAGTCGAACTCCTCCAATAAGAGGACCCACCTGGCCACGCGTACACACAAATCTCGTTTGCTCATCGTTAGGGTGAATGCTTTACAATCTGTAATTATTTTAAATTTGATTCCTAACAAATATATTCGAAATTTTCGTAATGATCGTACAATCGCCAAGACTTCCAGCTCGTAACTCGCATATCTAGCTTCGGCTGGTGTCGTTTTACCGCTAGCAAAATATATTGGATGAAATTTGTTATCGTCGTCGCTGCGTTGCATCAAAACCGCTCCGAAACCGAATGACGATGCGTCTGTGTGTAACTCGGTCTCCGCATCTACTTTGTACAGGTTTAACACTGGTTTCTCCATTAATTTTGTTTTCAATAGATCGAATGCACCTATCGCCGTACCATCGAGCTCGAATTTAACGCCTGCTCGTAACAGGTTTGTCAGTGGTCTCGCAATTGTTGAATAACCATCTATAAATTTCCGGAAGTATCCCGTCAGACCCAGAAAGCTTTGAACTTGCTTGGCATTCTCCGGTACTGGAAACTTTGCTACGGCCGCTGTTTTACCCTCAGATGGGCGAACAGAGCCATTCTCTACAATGTGCCCCAAAAATTCGACTTTACTGTGTAACCATGAACATTTTTTCCAATTTATTTCCAGACCGTGATCGCTAGCTACCGCTAAGACTTGCTCCAGTTTTTGTATTCCGCTTTCTAAGTCACTCGACGGTACGATGATATCATCCATATATGCCATAACAACTTTTTGTTGCAACAGATCTCTGAAAACCAAATTAATGAATCTCACGAAGACAGCTGGAGAGTTAGATAAGCCGAAAGGAACGCGTAAAAATTCATATTGACCATTGGGTACTATAAATGATGTAAACTTACGGCTATCCTTATGTACCGGTACATGGAAAAATCCATTTCTTAAATCAAGCGTACTGAATACTTTCGCGCCCTGTAACGCGTCTAGTTGGTCTTCCACTAAGGGTAAAGGGTAACGGTCTCTTACTATTTTCTGATTTAATTTTCTATAATCTACGCACAAACGCATAGACCCGTCTTTTTTCTTTACAAGTACAATTGGACTCGCGTATTCAGAAAGCGACGGCTGAATAATGCCATCCCGTAACCAATCGCTTATTTGTGCGTCTACCGCACTCTTTTCTGCCGGTGCTAGACGTCGTGGTCTCTGATACACGGGTTCCTCGTCTTTCAGAACAATACTCATTTCTACGTTCACCTCCTGAATCTTTTTAGGCGCGTACTCGGTAACAATATTTTTGACTCGTTCTCGTATCGTAATATCGTCTATATGTGCTACATCAACTTCCTCTCGCTCGCATACAATCCGAAAAACTTCCGGTATACTTTCATCACCCCATTCATCGGTGACTGTGTCTTTGTTAATTTTTTCGATCGATATCTCTCCTCCATTTCTGACTAACTTTTAACTTTATTTAAGAAGTCTGCGCCTAAAAGTAAATCATGTTTTAATAAAACATCCGAAACTACGTGAAATTCAATTTCATACACATGTTCATCGATAATAACGCTCGTTATAAATTTTCCTAACGTCTTATGACCATTTGACCCAACGCCTGCAAAAGTCGTTTCGCTAACCTGCAAACACGTTATTCCTATTCTTACAAGACAAGATGTGCTCATGAGCGTTAGATCACTTGCGGTATCTATTATCGCCATCAGTTCTACATTGTTCACTCTTACCGGTTTACAAGATTGAGCAGATGGAAATCGTGTTACCAAATTCACCGTTTTTTCGGACCCAGTTTCTCGCTTTGGGCAGCTCGGCGCAAGGTGTCCATGTTGGCCGCACCGAAAACATTTGGGACCACGAAACTTCGCTGGACAGTCTGCACTGAGATGACCCTCGTTGTTGCAGTTGAAGCATCTCCTTGGTTGATCACTGCGAGACTTCGCCGGACACTCTGCATTGAAGTGCCCCTCCTTGTTGCAGTTGAAGCACCTTCTTGGTTGATCCCTCCGGAACGCTTCCCTATCCTGTTGGTTTGTTGGTTGTCTCCTCCGCTCGTCGATCAACGATTTTCCCGCAAAACTCGATGACGGAAGCATCAACTGTTCGAATGCTACCAGCAATGCTTCTGGAGTCTTGAAACAATGCATCTTCGCCTGTGACCTCAGAGATCTATCCGTAATCCCCTCGATTATGTGATCGACTAGTTCCTCTTCGTCGTCTATCGGTACACGGTTCGCCTTTATAATTTTATCGTGGAAATAATCCTCGAAAGATTCGTTCTTCTTCCACACTCGTTCCCGCAATCGGTCACGCAGAAGAATGTTGCTTGGCCTGTGGTAGAACATCTGTTCGAACTTGGAAAGCAGATCGTCCGCGAGCAGTTCAATATATTCCGAACGCGAGTGAACCCAATCTCTCGCTTTTCCCCGTACGCGCATTCCTATCAACACTTTCGTCTCGTCATCGTTCAATTTATATGTTCTTCGTAACACCTTTATCTGCTTCTCCCACGTTGGATAGTCCTCCGATTTTCCATCGAAGAACGCGAGCAGCTCAGCGACAGTTTTCACACCAACTCGTCCGTGTGTGTTTTCTTCTCTGTGATTCTCATGTTCCGGTCCGCCCGAACGTCGTGTTTCTTGAATTAACGCAAGTTCGCGTCTCGTCAATTCTAGTTCTTTCTCCGCTATTTCTCTTTCTCTGTTTAAAAGGCTTATCTCTCGCCGAACGTCCTCTGCATCGTCATTTCTCACCGTATTCCCCGTAGGATGACTCTCGCACACGTCTCCACCCGTATTATCATTTACCGTGTCCGTCTGACTGTGGAAGGCCCCTTGATATGCTGGATCGTGTTCAATCAACCTCCCTATTAACACCGACTTCGTTCCGGACGTCTGAAGACCCTCATTCCGCAGAATATCTTTCAGCTCTGCGAGCGTAAGAGTGTTTAAATCCCGAGACGACATCGCGGATGTACTCTCGTAATATTACAATCACAATTTCGTTTCACTAAACTGTCGTTGCACGCACAAACTTTAGGACGAGCCCCCAAAAATGTAGGATATGAACTATAAATAACTTGATACGTTCGTAATTTAAATGTTTTAAGATTTAATTTCAAATATATTGAATACAACTTTTAAACACGTCTTTACTTTTACAACTGTCAAACCGGAATGAATCAAACAACGTAACTAATCAACAAGAAGAACGCAAAATAAATCGATAAGTCACAAACATCGAATCGTCGCGTCGTTACAGTTACTAACGACGCAAGATTCGATGGAACTCTCGACGATTACAGACGACTTCTCCCTACAATATGAATTTGATATGGTTTTTTTCCTGATTTAAACATCGCTCTCAATTCTTAGCTAAGATTATTTCGCGACGGGACCTACAGTTTATAAGGTTCGAACCCACCTAGGGAGGCAGTGTAGCCGGCAGCGGGACTCGAACCCGGGACCACCGATTGGCAGTCGCGCGCTCTACCCACCGAGCCACTGCCCCCCAATTTAATATGGTTATTGACATAAATCCTTATAGATATACAAGGATTTTTTACCGAAGTTGAACATCTTAAATACCTTGCTTCGTAGAAATAAAATAGTGCTCCGCAGATTTTACAACCGCGGCCGCTCTTCTCTGTTTGTTTTTCTTAAAGAGCGGCATTTTCAATTTTATTGTTTTTATTGATTTTATGTTATTGTTTATTAATGTTCTTTTGTTAATTTCAATGTTATTATGTTTCTCCTGATTTCTGATTCATTTTGTTTCTGGTATTCATTAAATAAACATCGTTTTACCAATTTCTTATAAATAAAGTTTATTATATTTGAAATACAATTTCTTGAACACGTTTTTCTAAATTGGTAACCCCGACGTGATAAGTTTAATTAAGTGCATCAAAATTATGCCAATTTCACGTTCTCCAATTTCAACACAACAAGATCACACTGAGATAGGTGATCCATCTACCAGTCGTGTTATGCCGGAAGTTGAAGACAGGACACGAAGAGATTCTTTTGAAAGCAGCTTCTCAGATCCAGAGATTTGTGACACACTGACGATTCCAAGAGTTGGTGCTATTACTAGTTGTCGCCTTCCCCCATTCTCGAAAACAAATCCGGAACTTTGGTTCTTCCCAGTAGAGGCAGCATTCAGAATACATCACATTCGATCAGACGATTCCAAATACAACCTTGTTCTCTCAAAATTGGATCAAGAATCGCTTCAGGAGGTGACTGATATAGTCAAATCACCACCGAGTTCAGGGAAGTATGATAATATTAAGGCAGCCATTCTGCGCCGATTCGTAGACTCAACGGATCGTCAATTACACAAATTACTTACGCAACTAGAACTTGGTGATAAAAAACCTTCACAATTACTACGTCGAATGAAGGCATTAGCAGGAGATCGGGTATCTGATGAGTTGCTACGCGTGAAATGGTTGGATTTGTTACCCGGAAATATTCAACGGCCATTAAGAATTTTCAAAGCTGCTGATCTTGAGGAACTTTCCATAGCTGCTGATGAACTTATGGGGAACTCATCGGCTGTCGCTTCAATTTCTGCAGTGGAGTCTTGTGCGAGTGTACGTTCATTATCTCCAGCACGTCAAAGTCAATCTCCTTACATATCATCTTCTTTTGGTCGGAATGAAAATATGATGACTCTTAACAATATCAGCGCTTCATTAATTCAAATCGTTGATCTCAGTCGTCAAATTCTGGATAAAGTTTCTGTTCAGTCAAAAGGAAACTCAAATCAACGTTGGAATGATCGCAGACGTAGTCCGGCACGCGCTCGTTCACCTACACCGCTCTCTGTTGGATATTGTTTCTTTCATAGACGGTACGGGATGGATGCTCACAAATGTGAACAACCTTGTTCTTTCAAACCAATTATATCTCAAATTGATCAGTCGGAAAACTAAGTACACCGGCGCAAGTACAGGCGGCTGACGTCGGCGGAACATATAAAGAAAATCGCCTTCACGTTCATGACAGACAATCTGGCATGCGTTTTTTAGACGACTCAGACTCTGTAGTATCTCTCCTATCTCGTTCAGCAGTTAAAAGACCTTTGACCCCACAGAGACTCACCTTGTCACCAGCAAACTCGACATCAATTCCGACTTATGGTCTTCAAATGATTGAGCTTAATCTTGGTTTACACAGGTCTATTAAATGGCCTTTCATTATTGCGGGAGTGGCCTCCGCCATCATTGGAGCTGATTTACTAGCTCATTATGGCCTTATGGTAGATGTCAGACGTCGTCGCATCGTGGACCCGTTAACTACTTTTACTTCGGAAGGTGACATTGCTCTGGCCTGTGTACATTCCGTCTCGTTGGTGGAGAATGGAATTCCATCGGATTTTGTACCTCGTGAAATATTATCAAAATTGGTTACAGAATTTAGTGATCTGCCTGTTTTCAACTGTGCTACCGTACAATTTAAAGATCCGTTGGTACATCACCGCATTCACACTAAAGGACCTCCAGTGTTTGAACGACCTCGTAGGCTTTCCGGAGAGTTGTTAGCGGCTGCTAAAACAGAGTTTGATAAATTACTTGATGGAGGCATTATTAGACCATCATCCAGTCAATGGGCCAGTCCTTTACATATGGTGAGGAAATCTAACGGGACGTGGCGTCCTACTGGAGACTATTGTCGTTTAAATGCAGTGACCATTCCTGATCGATATCCGTTACCAGTCATCGAAGATCTTCTCCAAGGCTGTCATGATTGTTCAATTTTCACTGCCATTGATCTATAAAAGGCGTATCATCAGATTCCAGTTGCGTCTGAAGACATTGTCAAAACAGCCATAACCACTCCTTTTGGAATGTTTGAATATTTGGGTATGCATTTTGGCTTACGGAATGCGGCACAAACCTTTCAGCGCTACATGGATTCACTTTTTCGTACCATGCCATTTGTACGTTGCTACCTGGATGACCTTTTCGTGATGTCCAAGTCATTTGAAGAACATATATGTCATCTTCGACTTGTATTTGAGGTGTTGCGAGAGGCCAAACTTTCGATCAATCTTCAGAAATGTATTTTTGCTCAGTCTGAGGTTATATATTTGGACTATTCTGTCTCCAAAGAAGGTTATCATCCTCCTCCTGCTAAAACCAAGGCCATTGAGGATTTTCCTAAACCAGAGACGATTGCTCAACTCCGACGTTCTTTAGGGATGATAAATTATTATAGACGCTATATTCCAGGTGCTGCATGCATTCAGGAACCACTCAATGATCTTCTAAAAGGAACTGCCAAATGCTCCAAGAAATTATTGGTTTGAACATTGGAGGCAGATCAAGCATTCCTGAAATGTAAAAAGAGTGTTGCTAAGGCGGTCAGTCCTGCTTTTCTGAGTCACAATGCATCACTCACGCTTACCACGGACGCCTCTAATACAGCTGTAGCGGACATGGTGCGTGGGAAAGAGGATCTTTCCAGACGTGGAAATTTCGCCTGTCCCAAGTGCACACGCTGGGCGGTCGGGCCGAAGGATGCGTCATTAAAGTGACGATTGCCAGAACCTCGGCTCGACCGTTGTCATATCCTTGGAGTGACGATTTACGGCACTCTGTATCGGGGGAGGTAAAACTTTTCCAGGCTCGGAGAAACGGAGATTTTCCTTCCCCCGCTTCGACTGTTTTGGTCGTCACCAATGTGCCCCCCAAAAAGATTCTACGAGTGAGGGCAGAAGAAGCTTGTGACGCTGGCGAAGAACGTTCGCTCCTGACTCGGTGTTAACTCGCGATAGCTTGGTCCCTGGTTTAGACAGTGGTTCTCGTTGTTAACCAGTCTACGTTATTGTTGTGTTTTGTTGCATACCTTCTTGTTACATTTGTCTCGTTTTTGTTATCTGTTATTGTTTTAATAAATTGTTATTTGTTGTCTGTTAAATCGTCGGACCACAGAAACATTTATTATTACCACGCAACTTCCTAAACAGCCATCGGTGCAGTTCTTGAGCAATTTGAAGAAAGTGTTTGGAAGCCTGTGGGTTTCTTTTCACGTAAACTAACTGAGATTGAACAAAGATATGCTACTTATGATCGTGAACTTTTAGCTGTCTTTGCATCAATCAAATATTTTAGAAGAATTATAGAAGGTAGGCCTTTTACGGTAAGAACGGATCACAAACCACTGGTTTTTGCAGAGTTTCAGCGATCTGATAAAGCGTCTCCAAGACAGCAAAGACAATTAGATTACATTTTACAGTTCGATATGAAGATGATTCGTGTTAAGGGTGAAGAGAATATTGTTGCTGATGCTTTATCTCGCACATGTGCCATTGCTATGCCGACACTTTTAGATGGTATTACCATTTATGAAACTCAATCCACTGATAATGAACTTATCCATCTGCAAGACAATCTAGTTCTGAATCTTTAAAATTGACCTGGGATGGACAAGAAATTTTTTGTGAAGTATCTACTGGTATTTTAAGACTTTATTTACCAGTAGCTCTCAGGCGTGTTGCCTTTGATGTAATACATGGTCTCTCGCATCCAAGTGGAAAATCAACAAGTTGCATGACGGTACAAAAGTTCTTTTGGCCTGGATTAAAAAAAGATGCACTTCAATGGGGTCGTACGTGTGAAGCATGTCAACGTGCTAAGGTTAATCGTCATAATCGAGCTGCTCTTGGAAGTTTCTCTATTCCTGATGGACGTTTTGATCATGTTCATGTAGATATTGTCAAGCTACCACTGGTGCGAGAGATGCAATATTGTCTCACTATCATTGATCGTTACACTCGTTGGCCTGTAGCAATACCCATCAAAAATATGAATGCTGAAACGGTTGCCTGGGATTTCTTTGATAACTGGATTGCCAATTTTGAATCTCCAATTACAATCTCAACGGATCAAGGAAGTCAGTTTGAATCAGCCCTTTTCTCTGCACTAGCTAATTTACTGGGATCAAAACATGTTCATACCACTCCTTATCATCCTCAATCCAATGGCATGGTAGAAAGGTTTCATCGTTCTCTCAAAGCTGCCTTAATGTGTAGTCCTGAGACTCCGTGGCCTGACATTCTTCCGACAGTATTGCTTGGTGTGATGTATTTCGTATGTGACGCGGGTCACTTTCGATATTACCGACGCGTTCTACGTTGTTTCCATTAGCGCGCTCCTTAGTATGTAAAAACAGTATCGTCCTAGTCGGCTAGACGACAACACCTGTACACGTGTATCCAGACCTTTACAAATATAGCACAGTGGCGACGAGGATAAAACTATTCAGTTAAAAACGTGCGCGATTGAAAACTGAAAAGTTTGCATACGGTGATACTCGCGCAGTGAAAAAAAAACGGAAAATTAGTGTATCTCGATTATATTCTCTATGGAAGAGAAAAAAGGCGTAAGCTGGGTGTATCTTTTGAGTAAAGAAAACGTTAAAAAGGAATTACTGGAGAGAGGTATCGATTTTGACGAAGCGGCGAAGTTAGACGAACTTCGGAAATTATTAGCATCGACAATACGCAACAAGGAAGATCTAGCATCGAAAGCAAGCAGCAAGCCAAAAGCCGACGACAAAGAGAGCGTAAATATTACGCCTCAAGACACGGTGACAGTGGTAGCCAACAAGGACAGCAAGCCCGCAATCGAAGATATCATAGAGGTAGACGAAGACGAGATGTCAGACATTCCAAAGTTTGAATTTTGCTTGGAAAAGGACGACTGGGAGATATTTACTGAGCGCCTAGAAACATATTTCGTGGCGGAAGATGTAAAGAACGAAAAGAAAGCAGCAACTATGCTGACAAGGCTTGACGAAGATGCTTTTAAACTTATCCGAAACTTATGCGCCCCGGATAAGCCTCTGACCAAAACCTACGAACAATTGAAAACAATCATGGATGACCACTTAAGCCCTAAGCCCTCCGAGGTGATGGAACGATGCACATTCAACCAGGCGAAACAAGAAGCAAACGAGACTGTCGCTGAGTTCGCGGCGAAATTAAAAAAACTTGCTCTATATTGTAACTTTACGGATTTAGAAACTTCATTACGTGATCAGTTTGTATGCGGCATACGTGATCAAGAGACAAGGATAAACTTATTCAAAACAGCAAACTTAACATTCGACGGTGCACTAACAGAAGCAACAGCAAGAGAAAGCGCAGTAAAAAATGCACTGGGGTCGATGAAATCATTAGAGAAAAAATCCACCCAACAAGAAGTTTTCGCCCTCGCATACTCCGCCCCGCAGATAAGAAGGCAGGGAGAAAGTACAGCATCGCGAGCAAGGCCAGAACCAGGTAGAAATCTACAGCCAAGGGTTTACAATACAAACGCAATCAATCGACCGACAAGTGGATTTCAACGGGGAAGAGAGGAATTGTGTTATTGTTGTGGAAAACCAAACCACAAGGCCAGTGTATGTCGTCATCGTTACGGGACATGTAATTTCTGCAAACGAAAGGGGCACCTGGAGCAAGCTTGCCGCGCGAAGAATACAACCGTCACGCATCCCTTGTCGGTGAAGTACTTGTTGAAGGACGGAGAGAGAGCTACCGAGGCAGCACTGAACAACAACACCGACACCGATTCGCAGGAGACGTATGATTTTTTTCCGATAGCGTTAAGCAGCGATTCTGACGAGCGAAACATTAGTAAGTACACGGAACCAATGTACCTAGATATAGAAATCAATAATAAAAGATTGTCGATGGAAGTCGATTCCGGTACTTTTGTTACGGTCATATCACAGAAAATAAAAAACGAAGTGCTCGATAAGTTAAAAGTTGAAAAAACGACGGCATTTTTACGCGGGTATGACGGAAAAAAACTACAACCAATCGGGAAATTAGAAAATTTAACAGTAAATTTTAGAAACAAAGAGAGAAAACTAGATTGCTTCGTATTGCCAGGATCAGGGCCTGCATTAATAGGCCGACAATGGCTTGCAGCATTCGGGTATTGGCCCTTAAGCCTTTTAAAAACAGATACGCTTAGCCAAACTATCAATAAACTGAATTTTGACATAAACGCTTACATTACGAACGAATACAGAGACCTTTTCGGACCAACTCCTGGCCTATATAACAAAGGTGAAATTAAAATCTATGTAAAAGAAAACGTAAAGCCTGTCGCAATGAAAGCTAGACATGTGCCACACGCTTTAAAACCATTAATAGAGCGCGAAATTACCCGATTGGTTGAACTAGGCCACTTAGAACCGGTCGAATCTAGCGAATGGGCTACGCCAATCGTACCGGTACTGAAATGCAATAACGAAATCCGCATATGCGGTGATTTCAAGCTGACTATTAACCCGCATATAATCGTGAACAAATACCCACTTCATCAAATTGACGACATCTTTGCCGCTTTAAAAGGAGGAGAAAAATTTTCTCAACTTGATTTGTCTCACGCTTACATGCAGGTTTCAGTCGAAAAAAGCTGCAGACATTATTTGACAATTACCACACCCCTAGGGTTGTTCCGATATACGAAAATCGGAGAAGGGGTCAGTTTCGGGCCCGAAGATTTTCAAAGAATTATGGACGATTGCTTACGGGATATAGAAGGCGCTATAGCATATTTAGACAATATTTTTGTAACGGGTCGTACAGAAAAAGAACATATTCAAACACTCGAAAGGGTATGTAAACGTTTGCAAGAATGCGGATTCCGGTTAAACAAAAATAAATGCGAGTTCATAAAAGATCGCATTGAGATACTCGGATTTGTGATTGACAAAAACGGATTACACAAGTCAAAAGCGAAAGTGCGAGCAATGTTAGAGGCACCAAGACCTACAAATTGTAAAGAAGTTTCTTCATTTTTAGGGCTTGTTAACTTTTACGCTCGCTTCTTAGACAATAGAGCCGAAAAACTGAAAGCGCTGTATGATTGTGCGAATAATAACAAGTTCGTTTGGAATGATGAGTGCGAAAAAGCGTTTCTATGGGTGAAAAAGGAACTAATTTCCCCGCGCGTCCTCGCGCACTACGACCCGAACGAAAAAATAGTATTGGCTTGTGACGCATCGGCGTACGGCCTCTCTGCTATTCTATCACATATGTATACAGACGGTACCGAACGGCCTATTGCATATGCTTCAAAGAGAATACCAGTTAAAGAGTTAAACCGTGCAATTATAGACAAGGAAGCTAGTGCGATTGTATTCGGCTTTAAGCGTTTTTACGACTTTATTTTTGGCAAAGAGATCATACTCAGAACGGATCACAAGCCACTACAATATATTTTCGGACCAAACTCGGGAATACCGTTAACAGCCGCAAGTAGACTCCAACGCTGGGCTTACTACCTGTCAGGGTTCAAATACACTATTCAACACATCAAATCACAAGAAAATGGCAACTGCGATGCGCTTTCGCGACTTCCTATAGAAGACAGTACGCAAATTTTCGACACAGAATTCACACCTATAAATTATATTGATACGGGTGTAATAAGTAACGTATTGGACTGGCATACGGTGGCAGCAGAAAGTAAACGCGATGGAACTTTGAAAAATATCATCAAATTCACGATGTCAGGCTGGCCAAAAGACTTAAAAAGTATTACCGACGAAGAAAGAAAGTACCATAGTAAACAAGTTGAATTATCGGTGGAAAAAAACTGCTTATTTTGGGGTTATAGAGTAATAGTTCCGGAAATATTGCGACCCATGATTTTAAGGGAACTGCATGCGTCCCACCTCGGCATTGTTAAAATTAAAATGTTTGCACGATCCTACGTGTGGTGGCCAAACTTAGATATGGATATAGAAAATTTAGTACGTTCGTGCAAAATCTGCCTCGAAGAAAGAAAGAAACCACCGCACACCACACTAACCCCATGGCCTTGGCCAGAGAGAGCGTGGAGCCGTTTACATTGCGACTTCTTAGGCCCTTTATTCGGGCACATGTTCCTCGTAATAATCGACGCGCATTCGAAATGGCCCGAGGTAATAGATTTTAAACAAAACACAAAAACATACCGAGTGATAGAAGAATTCCAAAAGTTATTCGCGCGTCACGGCTTACCAACATACATTGTCACGGACAACGGACGGCAATTTGCAAGTGCAGATTTCGTAAATTGCGTAAAAAGCCAAGGAATAAGGCAAAGTTTCTCACCGCCTTACCACCCAGCCACAAACGGCGCCGCCGAAAATTTTGTCGGAACCTTTAAGGACAAAATCAAAAAAATTGTAAAAGGGGGTGAGAGCTTAGACAACGCAATAAACAAATTCCTGTTCGATTATCGCAGCATAGAGCACTGCACTACGAAACGAAGCCCTGCATGGTTACTGTATAAACGAGAGTTACGCACGCGGTTTGATATGTTGAGACCAAATGTAGAGGAAACGGTACAAGAAAATCAGCACGTGCAAATAGCCGCAAGGAAAGGTTCGCGAAAAGTCAACTTCGAAAAAGGCGATCAGGTCATGGTAGATAACTTCGGCGCATTAGGAAACAAAAGGATTGAAGCCGAAGTTGTAAAAAGGTCATCTCCTTCGACGTTTCAAGTTAAAGTGGCGCCCGACGTAATTTGGAAGCGCCACGCCGATCAAATGATCGAAACCGAGAAGCGTAGTTTGCGACGTTCAGAACGGTTGATGCGAAAATAACAAGCGGAGGAGTTGTGATGTATTTCGTATGTGACGCGGGTCACTTTCGATATTACCGACGCGTTCTACGTTGTTTCCATTAGCGCGCTCCTTAGTATGTAAAAACAGTATCGTCCTAGTCGGCTAGACGACAACACCTGTACACGTGTATCCAGACCTTTACAAATATAGCACACTTGGTTTACAAAATACATGAACGAAGGACCGGGTCAACCTCGGCCGATACTTTAAAGAGAACGGCCGTCACGATCGCTCTCCCTGGACGTCCGAGGTCCAGCGGAACAAATTTATCGCGTTTAAATGTCGCGCCGCTGGGCGCGACACGAGGTTTCAGGAATAGCCGGAGTCTAGAAGGAACCCGGTACCTATCTCCTGCCGCTAATTGGCGCCAAGTCTTAAGGAAAGATGCTCGGAATATCTATCGCAACACGTCATTGGCTAACTAGACGGTTGGACCAGGATCGAGCCCGAACTCGGCAACCGGAGAGGCCGACGAGGATACCGAAAATACGGGACGTCCAACCGCCCAGCCTCGTCGACTCTCGTCCAGGAATTGCGCGGAGAACAATCCTGGAACGGCTCGGATCCATGCCGACAGGCTCCGCGGCTCTCCCGATGGCCCCGTCGAACTTGTGATTTCCATGAGAAATCGCCAAATTCCCGGGGGCCCGGGATCATAGACGCTCATTCCGTCCGTGCCGCAAGGAACCACGCGATAGGCCCGAGCGTCGCCTGGCGGGAGATAGATGAGGAAGTAGGGGGACGCCTCGCTTCCGCGTTCCCGAGCCACGCCGAATTAGGTTACTGGGTCGTAGGACTGCCAATCGAGTTGTTACCGTTGCTCTATCCGCGAAGTTCCAAAGTGTTGGCTCGGGGCGTATTTGCGGATTCCGACCTCGTGACGTGTGCCACGAGTCCTCGCGTATCTGCGTACCGGGAGTAGCTCTCCCGAGAGGAACGCGAGGCCGTGGAGTCATAGCGTCCGCGATTGTCCGCGCGCGGAATATTCGGGGCACGCGACCTTTGCGATTGTTAAAGAGCTCTTCTCGGGACGTTCCAGGGAGGGACGACGCGACGCACAGTGGGCCAGAATGGCTCGGTAGCTGTTCACGCCTATTTCACCATTATTTCAAAACTTAAAGGCCACAATAAATAGGTCGTTGGATTCGTCTTGACGTCAGCTATAATGTTATTAAATAAAAAATATATCGTGATAAATAAATAATCAACGCGACCTCCATTTTTTATTTAAAAAAAAAAATTCTTTAAATTTTTTATATTGGAATTTGTAGAAAACTAACTACTGATTACTTTTTGTACGAAACATTTTTTTGTCACACCACCGGAAATGTCTGAAAAATCGTGTGAATAATAAATAATAATTGAAAACTGGCTGTTCACACCTATTTCACCATTATTTCAAAACTTAAAGGCCACAATAAATAGGTCGTTGGATTCGCCTTGACGTCAGCTATAATGTTATTAAATAAAAAATATATCGTGATAAATAAATAATCAACGCGACCTCAATTTTTTATTTAAAAAAAAAAATTCTTTAAATTTTTTGTATTGAGATTTGTAGAGTACAGATTACTGATTATTTTTTGTAGGAAACATTTTTTTGTCACACCACCGTACTCCTTCCTATTTTGGCCACGATTTCGATCGAACTCATCACTGAGCGCGTGTCACGCGACGCTTCAAACCGTCATAATTTCCGGGGTGGGCCGAGGGGGGACGTGAATTTTACGGGATCTTTTAGAGGAAACTTTGCTGAAAATGCTCCACTTTGTTAGAGCACCAAATTCTTCCAAACTTTTAACTTATTCCTTGTCAAAGGTGAAAGACTATGACAATTTTCCTTAGCTGACTAAACATTTTTTTAAATAATAAATTATGAACATTAACGTTTAGTTCCTGGGGCGTTCTCAACATAGATATACATTATTCATAAAAAAAAATGTGGACACTTAATCCTCAATAGGTTTTCCAGGACATCGTCATGAAGAAACGGAATTTTTTCGGTGATAAATCGTATCTGAAAAAGTTTGATCTTTGAACGCTTATAGTAACGAGAGTTTTTAATAACTTTAATTAATATTATCGTTTTCGAATGTAATGGACATTTAAGAATCACTGTGCATTGGTTAAAAATCGATATGACGACTTTCATTTTTTAGCTCATGAACAGCTAGCGAGCGATTCTGGCCCACTGTGCGACGTGCCGATTTCGATCTTTCGCGACTTTGCCGTGGCCCTCGCCCAGTCGAAATAGAATCCGCGTCTAACATCGGAGCTCGGCGGAATTCGTGCCGAAAGGCTTGTATCTCACGCGAAGTCCTGTGACCGCCGAGCTCAACGCGAAAGGGAGAATCTACGCGCGATCGACCGAACAACCGTCGCAAAATATCGTAATCGCGTCGGCAAATTTCCATTGCCGCCGGCGGGTGCCGGTGGCCTGTATTCCGCCTCGTGAATAAACGATTGTTGTTGTTGCCGAAATCTTAAAGGAATTATTCTCCCTACGAGAAAGGTTCCCGTCGCAGGGAATGCCCCGTTCCTTCTCCTCACGTGGAACCCTGACCTTTGTTCGCGGCTATTACAGGTTATCGCGCAATCCTCGCGGAATCGAGATCGATGTATGAAATTCGCGTCGTCGTAAGAACTTTACGAGACACCCTATAGTGCCTGGCGCCCGAATTCAATATCGTCCATCCGTTAGCGTATTTCGACTCCATTCCGCGAAGGATTGTTTGTCCCGGGAGGACCACGTGTCGCGCGACCGCGCGTGGCCCGGTCTCCAAGCCCTAATTTCCCCGTGATCGGTTCCCGTTTATTTCAGAAAACGGGAAACGACGTGACAATACTTACAAAGAAGATTTACTGGCATCACCAGCTGAAATGCTTTTTGGAAGCAATCTTCGAATTCCTGGTGAATTTTTTGTACAGGGAGATGTTTCCATTGAACCTCCCATTTTTGTTTGTAAGCTTCGGGAACTCATGAGGAATATTAAATCTGTACCTGCATCCTGGTACTGCAATCTTCGTCCCTTTATGCATAAAGGATTAGATTCATGTTCTCATGTTTTCAAAAGGGTTGATTCTATTCGAAAACCACTGGATCTTTGTTAACTGGAAATTGTTAAAAGAATTGATGACAAAACTTATGTGATTCGTTTCAGAGGATTAGAAAAGACTGTGTCAACTGATTGCCTTAAACCAGCCTTTCTGGAGACAGTTGATACATCAAGACAACGTTCTCTGTCAGAAGAATCTTCGTCGAAGCTTTCACCTTTAGATGTTTCAACGCCGTTTACATCGTTACCACGTGGATCATTATTCCAACGCCAGTTACCTGATGTATTATCGCCGAGATCTCCATTTCCAACTTCCTCAACGCTGCATCAAACACCTGCGATAATCACACCGGCTCAGCTGCCTACATCTGTACGACGAAAAGTTTCGTTCCCTTCGCTGCCTGTGAAGGTCTCTGGGGATGGAGTAGTTGTGGCACCTCAATGTCAAGATGCTTCTTCCGCTCACCGTCGTGATACTTCTGGCGCTTCTAGAAGGAAGCAGATTTTACAACCGCGGCCGCTCTTCTCTGTTTGTTTTTCTTAAAGAGCGGCATTTTCAATTTTATTGTTTTTATTGATTTTATGTTACTTTTTATTAATGTTCTTTTGTTAATTTCAATGTTATTATGTTTTTCCTGATTTCTGATTCATTTTGTTTCTGGTATTCATTAAATAAACATCGTTTTACCAATTTCTTATAAATAAAGTTTATTATATTTGAAATACAATTTCTTGAACACGTTTTTCTAAATGTATACTTGAATTCTTATGCATCATGCTGCGCATAATGTCGTCAAGAAACTTATTTTAAATTATAGCAATTGTTTGTCCGCATTTAAATTGATTTCTAAATATACCAAGTAACACTAGTAACACTAGTAATACTGGCAACGTCCACAATTACTTAATCAATTAGTTAGTTCGCCACAAAACGTACAACAATCAAAATCAATAATTATAATTTTATGCTGGCATGAGATTTTTAGAGCATTGAAAGTTCGAAGATCGTGCTCCATCAACTTGTAATTAAGTAACTTTTTGTTTCCTCAATGTGGATATTGTTTTATAATGATTGTAAGAGCGCACAGCCAATTTCGCAACGACACTAGCTATGTTGGAAATTATTAAAACGGCCACGATTGTCAGGAATACCACAATGTCCATATCGCAGCGCTGGTACCATGGTTGATAAGCTAAATTTGAACGAAGATGTGGAGCACCTTTATTGCGAATCACGTACTCCGCCCACCATGCTAAATGCTCTACCATATTGTACGGATTATCGTTCACGAGCTTCTTCAGTTCCACTATTCTCTGTTTATACCTGAAAAACATCGAATATAATTATACTTTCTTGGAAACCTTATCATAAATTAGCGGACAAAAGAAAGTCAATTCTCAGCTATGTTATGACATATTTTTAGTGAAATTTTATCCATATATTTGTGACACTTTTCTCATTAAAATGACACCAAACAAGATATTTATTGTACATGTGAAGCATAATTTATAAAATTTGATTGTGTGGAATTATACGTATAGACAAAAACCTACTACTGCAGTCCACACGTTCGTGTTGATGAGACAGAACATGAACATATGCGTGCCACACGAGCCAAACGAAATTTAAAGGGACACTCGTTGGTGGACCCGTACCAAGTCATCGTCTCCGAAGCACGCACATAATCATGTTATATCTCATCGACACGAACGTGTAGACTGTAGTAGTAGGCTTTTCTTCATAAGTATAATTCCACACAATCAAATTTTGTAAAAACTATAACAGCCTATAGCTCAATAATTATTTGTTTTCGACATATGGCTCCGTCCGAACAATTTCTCTTCTCGATCAGTAGAAGGCGTTGATGTAACAAACCTTTAACAACAATTTTCTTTGTTGTAAACAATTTTGCGGCAAGTTTCTCTTACAAATGTCCACCAATCCAGCGGTACAGATTCACCCCTAGGGCGAATGACCATTACTTTTCATACACCCTGTACACGTGAATTTCATTTCTGTCATTGTAAAAAGCGGACGTGAACTACGTATTATGTTCAATTTGTCATTTTATCAGATATATGAGTTTAGATTAAGTGGGAAAATTTCTAATACTTCTGGCATCCCTTAATAAAACTATAATTACTGGTAAGTCATTCGTTATTTGTAAACATTTGAGAATACGTTTATGATAAAACAATATTACATACAAACCATTCTTTTTAGTCACATTTCACAATGAGACTAATCGAGACGAATAAAATATAGAAATTAAAAAATTATTAAAACCTAGTCTATCTCACCGCGAGGATTCGAAGAAGGTAACATGCTCTGTTGGCATCGATCTAAAATTTGTCAACATATACCAGAAAGTGTAGTAAAAAATGAAGCAGGACGAAAACCAAAATTAAAACTAGCTGGTTATTGTTGCTCGCTCGCTTCACGAGCTTCGCGGGTGGGATTGTTGTGGCTCGCTCGCTTTGCGAGCTCGCGAGAGGGTTAGTGGTACGGATGTTATTTGCTGTGTTACTCTCCAAGAGCCACACAAAGAACTTTCCGATTCGTTAGTTGCAATATATTATTATCATTATTTAGTGTACGTTTTAATAAGATTATACGTTTTCAGGGAAGTTCAATAGTTTTCTACTTATCAAAATGTTTGTTATATGGCGGCACATTAAACCAACATCGTATGCTCGTTGCTCGCTTGGTTCCTTATTATAGCATAGTATGTTGCAAAATAAATTGCAAATGTTCCACAATCATACGCATTGTTTTGATATTGTACTGTGTGAAATATATATTTCTTATTATATTTATAAAGGGCATTCAAATAATCTATTACATCCTGTTTCAAAAGAGTAGCATTAAAACTTATATAGTTGTGTACATTTCCGTTACTATCTTGTGTAAATACAATGTCCTACTACCTTTTTTCCAATTTCACCAGTGTATATTATTTGAATATTCGTCTCATGTTCTAGGATCTCTTGCAAATTACTCGGAAAAGCTCGAACGTAACCAATATCTTCAGCAAAGTTGTATATTCCACGCTTGTTTAGATTCCTGTTCATAATTTCGTGAAGCTAGTAAATAAACGATAATGTCTGGGAACGGTGTGTCCTACCGCAGAAATAACGAAATTTTCTAAAGGCGCAACCCAAGGCATATAGAGTATGCCCAATCACATGACGTATGTAGTCTTTTGAATTAAAAAAAGAAATTATTTGTGTTAAATTTTTTTATCAATATTTGCATTATTCACATAATCATGATATCGAGTTATTACTTTCACTACCACTCTGGGCAATTGAAAATCTAACCACAATATAGACGAAATTTTAGTATTTTCTTGAAAAGTAATAAATTTTAATATTCCGCACGCTCCATTAACCAGTCCGTCTTCAACATCAATCAATTATTAATTATCATATATTTTATATTAATTTTTTAACTTCCCGATTACAGGAAAGTTACTATAATTACCCCGAAATTCTAAAATCGATTTTTTAGCAGATCTTCACGTTTCATGGTCATTCGAATCAATTTAGACTATTTTTATCAAATTGTTTGTGTGTGTGTGTGTGCGTGCGCACGCGCGCGCACGTATGGCCGCTTGTATGTTATCAAATTTTTCGCTAACGTTTTCTGAAAAAGTAACAACGCGATCAGAATGATGAAGAGGATGGAAATTTTCCACCGAATAAACAAACGTAATTATATATATTTCATTAACTTCCCGATTCATAGGGAAGTTACTGTAATTACCCCGAAAATCGAAAATCGATTTTTAACAGATCTTCACGTTTCATGGTTATTGAAGTCAATTTAGACTATTTTTATCAAATTGTTAGTGTGTGTGTGTGTGTGTGTGTGTGTGTGTGTGTGTGTGTGTGTGTGTGTGTGTGCGCGTATGGCCGTTTTTATGTTATCAAATTTTTCGTTAACGTTTTCTGAAAAAGTAACAATGCGATCCGAATGATGAATGATGCAATCGATGTGCCCCGTCGTAACTTAGAGCTGATTAGATTTTCGTCCATATTGGTCAATTAGTTTTTTAGATTTTTTAGTTTTTTTCGAAAGAAGTTCATTCAAGAATGCAATTTATACGAGAGGATGGAAATTTTCCACCGAATAAACAAACGTAATTATATATATTTCATTTTTATTTAAAAAATATTTTTTCTTAATGAAAAAAAAAATTTTTTTTAATATAAAAAAAAAATTTTTTTTGATATAAAAAAAATTTTTTTTTTTAATTATGCAACTAATGCTAATGTTACCGCTTACAACTAACGAATCGGGAAGTTCTTTGTGTGGCTCGTGGAGAGTCACACACAAAATAAATAAAAAAACCATTAAGAGCTGTATGCCCCACTAGCAATGCGTACCACTAACCCTTTCGCAAGAGCAGTCCTACCCGCGAGCTCGCGAAGCGAGCGAGCAACAATAACCAGCTAGTTTTTTTTTAAATTATGCAACTAATGCTAATGTTACCGCTTACAACTAACGAATCGGGAAGTTCTTTGTGTGGCTCGTGGAGAGTCACACACAAAATAAAAAAAAACCATTAATAGCTGTATGCCCCACTAGCAATGCGTACCACCGCAACAATAATCAACTAGTTTCAATTTAATATCAGTTAATAATTCGTTTTGACTGATTGTTTTTTCAAAGATTGTAATATACATTTTTTTTAGTATTTTCATCGATATTCTTTGAAAATGTATTCTCGACAGTAGAGTTGATTAACTCACTCTTGCATTGGGTTTATGGTGGCGATAGCACCACGTACGCCAATGCGTATATTTCTCTTAAAAATGTCTTTTTCTTTTCGAACTCTGTTACGCTACGGTTCGCTGTTTCCTAACTGCTGGTCGCACATTTGGTGACCAGCCCTTCACTAAATTCCAACGCATCCTTGAGAACGTCGTCAGAGTTCTGGTTTTCGTTAGTCTCGGTCCTTCGTCTACCTCTCAGCTTTCTCTGTTTATGACTCTTTTCCGCTGTCCATATCCCTGTTGCTGGCTTCTCAAGTTTTCCTTTTCTATTCCCTTTTCTTTTTCTCTCCTATCTTTTCGCTTTTTCTAACCCCCGATGCGTTTAGGAGATGCAGCGAGCGTAGTCAGTTGATCGTAAGCCTCCGAGACTATAGCACCAACGCTGCACTGATATTCGCACTACCGATTTGCTAATAAACGAAGTGAGGACAAATTTTATTATTTCATACCACATTATTCACCTCAGGATAATTTTCGAATATTGGAAGCGGTAACATTAGCATTAGTTGCGTAATTTAAAGAAAAAAAATTTTTTTTAAATAAAAAAAAATTATATATAATTGTTACGTTTGTTTCTCGGTGGGAAATTTCCGTCCTCTCGAATAATTTGCATTGTTGAATGAACTTTTTTCGAAAAACATAAAAAAAACTAAAAACAACTTGACCAATATGGACCAAAATCTAATCAGCTCTAAGTTACAGCGGGACACAACGATTGCATCATTCATTATTCTGATCGCGTTGTTACTTTTTCAGAAAACGTTAACGAAAAATTTGATACCATAGAAACGTACATACGCGTACACACATACACACACACACACACACACACACACACAAACGTTTTGATAAAAATAGTCTAAAATGACTCCAATGACCATGAAACGTGAAGATCTGCTAAAAACTCAATTTTCGATTTCCGGGGTAATTACAGTAACTTCCCTATGAATCGGGAAGTTAATTATATAACTATCTCTACAAATTGGAAGAAAAAAGTTTCTGTCAGCTAATATGAATGGTGTCAACGGATCTAACATCCGGCATAAATATTGTTCTTCCTTGGATATCTTTTTTAGAAAAAATAATAATATAATATTTATTTTAATCCCTTTGCGGGGTACAAACAGAGTTGGGCAAATTTTATTTCGAATAACGAATAAAGAATAGCGAATGAAGTCTAAATTCCGGAACTTTTATTCGTTATTCGTTATTCTAAATGATCGGATCGAATAAAGGCCGAGAAGAAGCGCAGCCGTGACGGCGGGCAAGGCACACGCCGACGGCAGCCTTTATGGATAGGAACCCGACGCCGACACTCGAGGTCCTGAGCTGAGGCTTCTCGAGACGAGATACGGGTTGACGATTGATGACATATACAATACATAACTAAGCAGTGATTATTTTAACACAAGCATTAGAATACCATTGTAACAGACCTGTTCCTACCAGGCCTGTTACGATAAGGAATGCTCACCGCGAACCCGAACCGCACCGACGAGAGCCGAGTAATGCCGAAACACGACAGTACCGAAACGTGTCGCGATCCGACAACACCGCATTCTTTTCGCGCCTGGAAACCACTTTCGGCGGCAACCGGAAGCCAAAAGTGGTTCAACCGAACACACGACGTCACCGGAACTTCCGTGACACACCGTGCCACGTAGTACCCCTCGTCACCCGTCCGACGAGGGCATAAAAGATCGCGACACGACGAGTTCGGCTTTGTTCTCTTCCTCTTCTTCTTGGCGACTATTTACCGATCACGTATGAACGTTTGAACGCGGAAGAGACGTCGCCTAGTAAGTAACCCTGTCCGTTAACCGACCGGGGCTCCTCATGATTCGTTGTGACATCGAATACGAGTACGGCCGCAAGAATTCGCGACGAATTCGGGACGTTTGAAAACGTCCGCGTGCCTGAGGCGCCGTCCGATGTTCGCTCTCGAGGGCTCGTTGTAACAGCGAGTCCGGAACGCGTGATCCGAGATTGCCGCGTTTTCGAGTCACGGAGACCGTGACGACGAGTCGCAATTGCTGGAGACCGACCACGTGCAGCGAGCGTTGCAACAACTTGTACGCGTCGTGCCGCTTTTTGTATTTTACACGCTAGCGCGTCGTTGCAACAACGAAGACATTTAAAGACATTTATTTGTTATTTGTTTTCCTGCCAACGAATTAATAACAGATTACAATAAACATTCAAAGACAACTTTTATTTATTGAACGTAATTAAATGAAACCATATTTATTTTAAGAATGGTAAAACACTGCTGCATCTGCAAGCTCCAATATGCTCCTGACGTTACTTTTCATAAGTAAGTAAAATAAAAGACATAATTGTTTGTAGCTTTTACATTCATAATAGGTTTTGTTTGCAAAATTTGTTTAATTTGTTTTCTATTTGTTTAGTTTTATTTATCTGTTAATATTAATGTAAAACTGTTTCGTTCTAATTTTTAGAATTCCTAAAAGCGAAGAGGTAAAGTTTAAATGGTTTGCAGTCATAGGGCAAGAACTAAAAAATAACAATGCAATATGTAGTAATCATTTTAATGAAGAAGATTTTTCTTATAAAGTTATTGGAGATAATGTAAAAAGATTTTTATTGCCTAAAGCTGTTCCAATAATACATAGTCATCCTGACAGGTACTTCTACACTATAAATATATAGTGCTTATAATATTATATTTTGATATTAAACCTGTTCAATACTTTTCTAGTGAAAGTGTTCAAAGACACAGCATGAATCCTAATGATAATAATAATGATAATAATAATGATAATAATAATGATACAAAATCAAATGACAATTCTGATGATGATGTCACATTGGAAAACCAAGAAGAAGATTTAACAATATTGAAACAATTGTTATTAAAAAGGTATACCTATATTTATATACTATAGTAAAATCTATGAATATAAACATAAATAAAAAAATAATATAACATAATATTAATTAATATTATATTATATTATTTATTCAGAACATACATAAGGACAGCGTGTGTAAAGAAAGACCACACCTCTAGAAAATTTAATGTACTATGCATATCTTAATAAGTGATGACTGTTAAAAAAATTAATGATTTTTTCAGACAAAGTAACGATGCTCAATCACTAACATCAGTAAAGCGTGCCCGCAAACATGTTTCTAATCCGCGTTACATAGGAGATTTGACAAGAGAAGACTTTACTTCTGATATTGCTTATGGAACTGTCAATGATTACTTTAATAACTTAAAAAAAAAGTATTAGCCCAAAAGGTAAGGCGACTAATTAAAAAAGTGGAAAGTTTACAGTCATTGTTGAATCATCTTAAGGAAAGTGGATTAATAACGTCAGAAGGATCTATGGCATTAGAAGTGAGTGTTCAAAATCTCACGCGAGCGGATCATTTCACCTTTATAATATATTACAATACTTCGCCGTTCTGTACATTTATTCAATTTTTTTTAAAATATATATTAATTTTGTTGCATTTTACTTTCGATTATATAAATTCACCTTTCTTCGCCTCCTCATCCTTTTCTATCCAATATTCTTAATCACACGAATTCCTACTTGTTTTTTCAGTGTTGTTCATGTCCAGCTTTATCGGAGCTCATTAAGAATATTTTAATTAACAAGAAAACTAAAACATATTCTCCCGAATTAAAAGAATTTGCATGCACACTATTATTTTATTCGACATCAGCTTATAATTATGTACGGGAAAAGTTCATGAAATGTTTGCTAGAGCAAACATTTTAAATCAAGTTTTAATCACCTTGTACGAAAACGGTGTAACCAATATTTCGTTTACTTACATTTGATGGCATTAGTACAAATATAGCGACGAGTAAGCAGCTTGGCGCTAATGTTGAAGATATTGAGAAATACTCATATTTTGAGCATCCTGTGAGCAAAGATCACATTGTCATTGTACCTGATGCTTGCCATATGATAAAATTAACTCGAAACACACTTTCTGAATTTAAATTGACCGATAAAGATGACAAAATTATAAAATGGAGTTACTTAGAAAAACTCGTTCAGTACCAAGAGAATGAAAAGTTGCACCCAGGAACAAAGATCCGTCGTCGACATATACAATTTCAAAAAGAGAAGATGAAGGTGAAACTCGCCACTCAAACTTTAAGTACCGGAGTTGCACACGGTTTAATGTTTATGAAGGTACATTATCCAACAGAATTTGATGACGTAGACGGTACATCGAGATATTGCTTAACACTGAATGATATTTTTGATTTTTTAAATGTAGGAAGAAAGTTTGGAAAGAACAAGACACAAGACTGTATAACAGAACAAAATTATCAAGAAATGGAAGCAAGAGTTTCATGTTATATAGAATATCTAAAAGGCTTAAAAAGTATTAAAGGAAATACAATTATGCCTATTCTTAAAATCAAACGTCGCGTTAGCTATTGGGGACTGATTGTAGCTATGAAAAGCGTACTAAAATTGGCTCGTCAAATTTTTGATAAAACGTCTATGTCCTACCTGTTGACATACAAACTTTCACAGGATCATATTGAAACCTTTTTTTCGTGTATGCGAAGGATGGGTGGTTTTAATAACAACCCTACATGTAGGCAGTTTAAATCAAATTACAAAAAATTGGTAACTATTAAAGCTGGTTAGGTTCAGCGCGTTTCTGTTACCGATAGTGCAGACGTGCATCTTTGGCGCACACTGTACTGTGCGCTGTGGTCGGGCGCGGCTCGACTATCATCGGTTTCGTTCGGATATCGAAGAGAGCCGAGCCGAGAGGCAGCCATGCCGGTTAGTCGATCTCAATCTATTACAGAAGAGAAGCACGCGCGCGAAAATAAAATTATATCTTCTTTTATACTACTCAAATAAATAAATCTGTAAAACAAAACTCAGTTTATTCACCCGAGACTCGTTCTCCCAATCCTGCTCCAACAATAACGCATGTCAATTCAATTGTTCCTGACAGCGCGAATTGCATATTGCAGGACGGTACTACAATATTGCGGTCTCAGATTTCAAAAAATAATAATGTTGATGTGGAGGAGACTAGTTGTGAATTACAATTATTAAGTAACGTGCAATTTGATCACGACTACGTCGGATCAAGTGGATGGTCGTGGACTGAATACAGTCATGACATTATTATTTACATTGCTGGCGCAATTGTTCGATCAATTAAAAAACTAGCTGGTTATTGTTGCTCGCTCGCTTCGCGAGTTTCGCGGGTGGGGGTGTTGTAGCTCGCTTTGTGAGTTCGCGAGAGGGTTAGTAGTACGGATCTCTGGAAATACTCCATGTGCTCTATAAACTGTGGTGCCCCCAGGTGGTTCGGAACCCACCTTTATAAAAACTGTAGGTCCCGTTGCGATGCGACGTAAAAAAAAAAAAAAAAAAAAAACGGAACAACAAACCTCTAAGGGAAAGGTCAGATGGACGGAGCTATTTGCTGAACATCGACCGGACCCGGGGATGATGGTCACATCCAAACAATCAGTCATTATTCCGAGAATGTGTCAAGCCCACCCAATGAGGCGGGAGCACGATGGAACTGATATCTATGCTCCGAAGGAGAAAGATTTCGGCGAAGTTGGAGCGACCGACCTCCGTCACCCCATCGCGTTTAGTAGGACGGCAAGTGATGACCGAATGGAGGTGATGTTCCCGCGCGAGCGGGAATTTCGCCGAAGTCGGATCGGATCCCAAGTTTGCAATATATGTACAGACATATACTAGAATCACCCCCACGAAACTCTCGCGATCGCGTCCATTGTTCTTTGCAAAGCCCGTAGAGTCACAGCTTAGCCTATCCTAACCTTGGGGAGGGAGTGGGTAAGTCGCTGGATAGCAGCGACAGAGTAGGGACGGGATTCGAACTTGACACATTCAACCAAGGAATATGGCGAAGGTGGGGGAGCCAAAACACGGGCAGGCGAGGCACCCTGCATGTCCGAAGGTGAGAGGGCCCGACGTTCACTCCGAGCCTTAAAACCGCTCAAAAATCCGAAAACTAGGTAGCATGGCCCTTCTCATCGATGACGACCGGACCCATCATAGTAAGTCGCAGACTCCGAAAATGGTCCGGGCCGAATAAAACGGAGGAACGGCGGGAACGATGGGAAAACTGCAACCCCTTAGTGGGCCGAGCTGCCGGCAGCGCCGATTATGATACTGGTGTATACCGGTGTGCCTTAAGGAAGTGAGGGGCGGACGATCCGCTACTCCTCCCCGGCAATGTAATTACTACTACTACTACTACTAGTAGTACGGATGTTATTTGGTGTGTGACTCTCCACGAGCCACACAAAGAACTTCCCGATTCGTTAGTTGCACTATATTATTATCATTATTTAGTGTACGTTTTAAGAAGATTATACGTTTTCAGGGAAGTTCAATAGTTTTCTACTTATCGAAATGTTTGCTGTATGACGTCGCATTAAACCAACATCGTATGCTCGTTGCTCGCATGCTCCATTAACCATTTTTTTATATTAACTTTCAATTTCATCTCAGTTAATAATTCGTATTGAACTGCTTGTTTTTTAAAGATTGTAATATAAATGTTTTTGTACTTTCATCGACATTCTTTGAAAATGTATTCTCGGCAGTAGCGATGAATAACTCACTCTTGCATTGGGATAATTTTCGATTATTCTAAACGATAACATTAGCATTAGTTGCATAATTAAAAAAGGAAAATAAAAAAAAAATTTTTTTTTAAATAAAAAAAAATTTGTTTAAATTATAAAAAGATAAAAATAAAATATATATAATTATTATGTTTGTTTCTTCGGTGGAAAATTTCCGTCCTCTCGTATAATTTGCATTGTTGAATGAACTTCTTTCGAAAAAAAACTAAAAAAACTAAAAAACTACTTGACCAATATGGACCAAAATCTAATCAGCTCTAAGTTCCAGCGGGGCGCATCGATTGCATCATTCATTATTCTGATCGCATTGTTATTTTTTCAGAAAACGTTAACGAAAAATTTGATACCATACAAACGGACACACACATACAAACATTTTGATAAAAATAGTCTAAAATGACTCCAATGACCATGAAACGTGAAGATCTGCTAAAAAATCGATTTTCGATTTTCGGGGTAATTACAATAACTTCCCTATGAATCGGGAAGTTAAAAAGAAAAATGCGAAATGTGCCTGGAGGAAATAGAAAATGATGATTTATTATCATCTACACTCATCAAATTAAAGAACCGTGTACTTGCAACAAAAGAAGGAGAAGTAGATAATAATAATGAAAAACAAAGAAGAGGATTAACATCGTCAAGTAATGACGTTGTAACAATCTGTAAAACAGCGGAAAAAGTAATAAGACTCGAACCAAATTTACATTCAAAAAATATTTTACAAAAATTAATCATCAAAGCAAAAATGTTGCTTTCTACATTAAACATTTTCACACGTGTGGATATGTTTGTTGAACATACGGTTCAAAGAAACCATAAACTAGATTTGATTAATCTAATTTTAAAAAAATATTTTAATCTTCGACTGCACCATGAAGCAACATGTATAAAGGTTTCAGTACAGCGAATTCGCACTTATTATAATAGAATTGTTGTTTTCAAAAATCAATAAGAGGTCTAAATGAAAAAATTAATATTAAATTAATGTTTAATGTAGAAAGCAACATTTTTGCTTTGATGATTAATTTTTGTAAAATATTTTTTGAATGTAAATTTTGTTCGAGTCTTATTAAGTGAAACCATATTTATTTTAAGAACATGGTGAAACAGTGCTATCAACCAACATATAAATAATAAAATAAATTAAGGATCATTTTTAGTTATTTTTTATTTACCATGTATTATTGGAACAGCTTTAGGCAATAAAAATCTTTTTAAATTGTCTCCAACAACTTTATAAGAAAAATCTTCTTCATTAAAATGATTGCTACATACTGTATTGTTATTTTTTAGTTCTCGCCGTATGACTGCAAACCATTTAAACTTTACCTCTTCGCTTTTAGGAATTCTAAAAATTAAAACGAAACAGTTTTACATTAATATTAACAGATAAATAAAACTAAACAAATAGAAAACAAATTAAACAAATTTTGCAAACAAAACTTATAATGAATGTAAAAGCTACAAACAATTATGTCTTTTATTTCAGTTACTTATGAAAAGTAACGTCAGGAGCATATTGGAATATTTAATGAATATTAACAAATTAATCAATACTATGTAGAAATCTACATTATCTAGAAATCTACATTATCTAGCAAACGAGTAGGGGAATCTTTCCCCACCAACGCGTCAAGTAGAAAGAGAACGCTTTACGGCCCGGCTATTGCTCTCTCTCTCTCACTCTTAGGGTGCGATTATAGTGGAGCGGCGAGCATCGAGGATAGCGGCGCGGTGAGCAGCGCGGCGAAAACAAAATAATAAATGTATATATATATATATATATATATATATATATATAGTGGAGCGGTGATAAGAGCTGTGAGCAATGCGGCGCAGATGACAGCAGCGCGGTGACCAGCGCGGTGACCAGCGCGGCAAAAATAAATCGATGTAATTAAATTTAAATGTATATAGTGAATTGGTAATAAGAGCTGTGAGCAAGAAGGCGCAGAAAGTGGTGCACATAGAAACGAATATGTTTGTTTCTGATAGTAACTGAAACAATCGTTGTACAGAAGTATTCTGCTATCGGACGCCTTCGTGTCACATTATGTCGGCTGAACTATTAATAAGTTTGATTTTTAAAAATCGTCCACTATGGGATCAACGAGATAAAAATCATCATAATCGATATTGTCTGGACAAGCTTTGGGATGGAGTAGCCAAAGAAATGAAATTGACAAGTAAATAAACGTAGCATATACATTTAACAATATTTTCAGCAAATTCAGATGAAATCAGTTGTAAGGAATCTACAAACAAGTAGTAAAAAACGAGTTCTTAAAAAAATTAATATCAATTCTTTTTATTTAAGATAAAATTGTCAGAGTGAAGTGGAAACATTTACGAGACAAATTTCGAATAGAGCTTCAAAAAAAAAGTACACCCAGGTCAGGGGATGGAACGGAAGAATACGTAGATGACACGGATGAGAATATTCAAAGAGAGCCACTATCTTCATGGAAACATTTTAATTCGTTATGTTTTCTAAAAGATCAGTTTACGGCACGTAGAAATAAAGGAAATTTAGAAGCAGTATCTACGGTGTTCAATGATGAAGATGTACTGTCACCGCCAGCAACATCATCGCTATCAACTTCATCACCATCAACTGAACCATCATCAAGTGCACCGCCATCAACTACACCGCCTTCGCCGGTTTCGACTGTTGCTGGCTGTAGCAGCAAAAGAAAATCAAAACAAATATCTAACAATTCACAGAATGAGTTATTTACAGCACAATTGATCGAGATTGAACAAAAAAAGTTGCGATTAATGTCAGAGGAAAAGGAAGAAGAAGATTTATTATTTTTTCGAAGCCTCGTTCCACATGTAAAAAAGCTCTCGGAAGAAAAAAAGATGTTATTAATGTTGGAAATACATAAAACTGTTTTCCATCACGTGTATGGAACGAATTCAAGAGAGAGAGAGAAAGAGAGAGAGAGAGCGAATCATTATTTTCTGAATGAATGTATGTGTGTGTGTATTATATTAAGTCTAAGCGAATGATTATATTATTGTTAAGTTATTTAAGTTATTTGTATTATATTCTTCTGATATTTCAAAAAAAGTTAGGTTGTTTGGTTCGATTATAAAAAAGTTATACTGTTCTAAAATGCGTTTAAATACTTTCGTGAATCACTGTATGTGTATTGAAACCACGAGCACAATAAATTACATTTTCCTCATCTGTATCATTAATTTTAATTTATTATAACATATACCTATATGTATATACACAAGATAAATCATTGAAATATAGGTGATATATTCCATGAAAACGGTGGCTCAGATTTGATTCTGCCAAAGGAACATTTTAAATGCGTCCCTTTGCTTATTGACTTTTCTTGAAGCTATATTTCCTCTTCTTAAAATGGCACTTTCATTTTCTTGTACATTCTGGTTGTATGTTTCTAGATGTTCGATTCCCTCCATATCAATAATTGTATTATGTAAAATGCATATACATTTAACAATTTTGTCGGCAAAATCGGGCGATGTTTCTATTGCCTGACAGAGAATTCTCCATTTCGATGTCATAACTCCAAATGCACATTCTACAATACGTCTCGCTCTGGAAAAGCGAAAGTTAAAATATTCTTTTTGTAGGTCTAAATTTCGTCGACTATACGGTTTTAGCAGATGCCTTAATAGTGGATAAGCTTCGTCTCCAATAAATACAAAGGGAATTGGATCTGATGTTCCTGGTAATGGTGAATCTTGAGGAATATTTAAATTTTCTTTATGCATTAAATCAAACATATGTGATGACCGAAGAGTACCACCATCACTTTGTTTTCCATATCCACCAATTTCCACAATAATGAATTTTCCATGAGCATCTACAACCGCTTGAAGTACAATTGAAAAAAAATGCTTATAATTATAATACATAGTCCCGGAGTTTGATGGACATTTCAAGCGGATATGCTTCCCATCAATTGCACCAATTACGTTCGGAAAATTCCAAATATCATAAAAATCACTTGCAGTTCTAAAAAAATCAGCCGAAGTTGGTGGTCTCATGTGAATGGGCTGAAGACATTCCCATAATAAATGTATCATTTTCTCTATAATATTTCTGACGGTAGTATAGCCGAGTTTAAATGTCAAAGCCAGATCTCGGAAGTGTCTACCAGTTGCAAGGAATCTTATTGTAACAACTAAGCGTTCTTCTATACTTATTGGATTTTTAATGAAATTATTCCATTGAATATTCATTTTCGGTCGTATCAATTCCAAAATACATATAATCGAATGTTACAATTGACATTCTAAAATACTGCTTAAATTTATCAGGATACTGCCTTAATTTTAAATATAAACGGTTAAATTCCCCACTACCTTCCCTGTCTTTGTTAATAGGATGGACTGAACACTTCCTAATTTTTTTTGTCACACAACTTAATGTAAATAAATAATGTTTTGTAAAAATGCTTTCAGCTAACATGAGCTTTCGACACCTTCGTGACATTGCGATACATACTAAAGAAAAAGTAGTTTGTTTGTTTATCGTTAATATCCGCATTTGTTAACCGCACAGCTCACCTCGTCGCTCCACTATAAACACGCAACGCACCGCTTTGCTCAACGCACAGCTCTTCTCGACGCAACGCTCTTCTCGCTATTGGTTTCTTTTCGCCGCGCTGCTCACCGCGCCGCTATCATCGATGCTCACCGCTCCACTATAATCTCACACTTAGTACCGCGCGCCGCCATTGTGACCTTCAGCGGTTCGTACAGGCCGCGCAGTCTATCTCTGTATGTCTATGTATCTGAACAACGAGGTTCTTGATTAAAAGAAGTGAGTCGTCAGATCCTTTCGAACGATTGAAGCGAGAACACGCATCGACGATTACATTAATTCTTTGTTCACTGTTGTACAATTAATAAATAAATGTTATTCTCTACAATAATGAGTTCACCTGCAACACCGCGCCGAAGTCTTCGTAACATAGGTGTCAGAAGTGGGATAACGGGAGATAGCACCGCGACGGCATCCACTTCGGGAGCAGATGCAATGATGTTGCAGACGCTGTTCGAAGGTCTCCAGAGGAGCATTTCGGGGCAGTTTCAAGAGCAGCAGAAGATCTCGGAACGGAGATGGGAACAGGAGTGGACGCGGTTTGAAGAGAGAGCAGCAGCAAACAGAGCCGCTCAAGCTGTGAGGGAAGCTGCCCTGGAAGGACGCTTCGGGATCCTGGAGGCTCAGTGTCAGGTGCTCTCGCAAAATCTACACGCGCTTGTACAGCCGTTAATTAACTCTACCGAGAACCGTGAACCTCAAAATGTAAATATGTCTGTTCCTAACGGGTCCACGGTTCTCCCACCCGTGCAGCAGGTACCTATGCGTGATACGGTTGGTGTGTTTCGTGGTGTTTCGGAGTTGGGATACGCCGTGAAGCCACCTAGATTCGATGGCAAAGCTTCATGGAAGGAATATCGAATTCAGTTCGACACGATAGCTCGCGCAAATGGATGGGATGAACCGAGGAAAGCTTTGGCCTTGGTTGCATCTTTAGAGGGCCCTGCTCGGGGACTGTTGACCTCTCTTTCTGTTGATAAGCAGAATGATTTCCAAGCGATTGTTTCAGCACTAGACTCCGTTATGGAATTAAAAATTTTCAAAATTTAAGCTACGTAAAATTTCAAAATTACAAACATCGGAAAGGGGAGTCGATCTCTAAGTTGGCAGCGGAAATTGAGAAGCTTGCTCAAGCTGCATTTGGCGAATGCCCTTTTGAAAGTAGAGATAAACTTGCAGCCTCTCAATTCGTAGCAGCATTGGCCAACGAGGAGACAAAGCGACTATTAAGATTCGGTGATTTTACATCCCTGAGGGCGACGGTTATTAGAGCCCTAGAGATTGAAGCTGTCGAGTCTATCGCTGAGAATCAATATACAAGCAAAACAAATCGCTACAAACCTTATTATTTTCCAAAACAAAACTTTCACGGACGGAGTTACGATGACTGGGGCTACGAGAGAAGACCGGAAGAAATCAGCAGGCCGAACAGGAGCTACGTGCAGAGGACCAGTTTCGTGAGCCAGAATACGAAGACCGACAATAAACGGGAAGATCGACCTAGGGTGTGTTGGAGTTGTCGGCAGCTTGGACACCTTCAGAAGGACTGTCCGAAGAGGCAGACACAGAAGATGGGAAACGCAAAGAAGTCATAGTAGAGGGGGAGACTGTGACTTCTTCTTCTTCTACCCCCGTCGTGCTGAAAACTTACTCGAAGGAAGATTCTACGGCCATCGAGGGATTCATCGATGGAGAAAAGGCTACAATAATACTCGATACGGGTTCGACTGTGAATCTTTTGGGGACAAATAAATTTAGTCTCAGAAGTGAGCTTGGCGCGGCGGCGGGACTTCAGGAAATGAAAATTGTATCCATTTCCGGAGAGAATTTACCGATTCAAGACACATACAGATGCCTCGTTAACATCAACGGTTTTGAATCGGAGGAAGATTTCTTCCTAATTGACATGGCGGAAGAGTGTATTTTAGGGAATGAATTTCTTCAGAAACACGCGTGTAGGCTCGACTATTCGACAAGAAACCTACAAATAGCCGGAAAAGAGAAGGTCAGCTTTATTGGCCAGGAGAAGCGAAATAAGGTGGATACGGCCTTATTTGCAAAAAGGGACGAGGAAACTCTGTTAGCGGAAGAGGAGACTCCAGTGGAGGAAAAGGAGACTTCGGAAGCAGAAGATCAGGAAGAGGTTACAGTCTCACCTGTGCCAAAGCATTTAGAAGATCTTTTCCGGCGATGCAGCGCGGCCTTATCCCCGCCACGGAAAGTAGCATTTGCAGAAATGACATGCGAGTTCCAGGATGTGTTCGCAGAAAATCCTGAGCATGTTGGAAGTTGTGACGTTGTCCAACATAGAATTGATACAGGAGATTGTGTACCAATCAAACAGGCACCACGACGCCTTCCTTTCCATCGACGAGATGAGGTTGAAGAGTTACTCGCAAAGATGGAAAGGCAAGGAGTAATTGAAGAGTCGAAAAGTCCATGGTCTTCTCCTATCGTTCTTGTGAAGAAGAAGGATGGAAGCACGAGATTCTGTGTGGACTATCGGCGGCTCAATGATGTCACGAAAAAGGATTCTTATTTATCGTGAGAAGACCGCGTTCTGCGTGGGGGAAGGACTCTGGTAATTCAAAGTGATGCCCTTCGGACTTTGCAATGCCCCTGCCACGTTTGAACGTCTTATGGACACTGTACTGAAAGGCCTTTGCGGAAAAATCTGCATGGTGTATTTGGACGATATAATCGTTTACGGGCGAAATTTCGATGAGAACATAGAAAATCTGAAGACCGTTTTCGTACGCTTGCGCCAAGCCAAACTGTTAAAGAACCCGAAGAAATGCAATTTCTTCTGTAAGGAGGTGCGTTACCTTGGACACATCGTTTCCGAACGCGGAATAAAAACGGATCCGGAGAAGATAAAGGCAATCCAGGAATGGCCGGTCTCGAAGAACAAAACGGAGCTAAGAAGTTTTCTTGGGCTTTGTACTTACTATAGGAAGTTCGTCAAGGATTTTTCTGCCATCGCTAGGCCACTACATCGCTTGACAGAAGAGAAAGTTACCTTTGGATGGTCAGAAGGATGCCAGGAAGTGTTCGAGTGGCTGAAGCAACGACTCTCCGAATCTCCGATACTGGCTTACCCTTTGGTAGATGCAGATTTTATTTTGGATACTGATGCATCGAATTTTACCATTGGAGCTGTTCTGTCGCAGGTTCAAGATCAAGAGGAGAAAGTTATTGCGTATTTCTCGAAAATGTTGGGAAACGCTGAGAGGAACTACTGCGTGACTAGAAGAGAACTTTTGGCAATAATCAAGTCCATTGAACATTTTCACCACTATCTATATGGTCGAAAATTTTTAGTGAGGACTGACCATGCTGCGCTAAGATGGTTACTGTCGTTCAGGAATCCAGAAGGGCAAACGGCTCGTTGGATAGAAAGGCTGCAACAGTAACCGTTAAAGTATAGCGATCGTACGAAGCTTTAAGCAAAATTAAAATGTTTTCGGCGCATTGGTTCGATCAAATGTTACTCGTTACACTATTTGCAAAATAGGCACAATACTTTGTCTCAACGTTTCGATCTCAATTTAGATCATTATCAAGAGAATACAAAAAATAATATTGTGTCTGTAATGGAAATTAACAAAAAATTATTCATTGCATTAAGCCATAAAATAAACTAAAATATATCATTTCTTTTACCCATTCCAAAAATAAAAATTAAATTTTTCTGAATAAAGACATCACTTAACAAAATTTTCATACTTGTTGCGACCCTGCACCCCCCATAAAAATCTTTCCGCGGAACCCGTACCGTCTTTTTATTATTCTTCACGCCTCGCCTTACCGAATCCTCGAGGCAAGCGTTTTTGTCCCCAGATGGTCCGCAGGCGAATCTTTTTACCTGCGCGTTTTAGCACTAGGTCCGCTACGACCCCGAAATTTCCCGTTAAATTATGACAGTCAACCATAAATGTTTTGAAGCCTGGAGACATCTTTCAACTACGAAGCGAATCGAAGCAACGAGCGAACCGAACTTAACGTATCCTAACCGCGCTCTTGACCATTCAGTCAGAGACTATCACTGTCAGTCAAAATATCGAGTATCGCAATATTTTATATCGAGCAACCTTGACGCAAGGGCAAACATTGTGTATCCCATTGTAAAAATAAACGGAGTGAAATACATTCAATATCGTTTCAACTACGTTTGAGATTCTTTAATTTGAATCCGAACTAGAGTGTTCGTGTTATACCCTCGCGAACCGTTCAACATTTTGGTCCTTCGAGCCGGATAAAGTGACAGTGTGACAACGTGAAATCATCTGACTCACTATATCCACCAGCGGAAGGCAGCAGAGGATTAACTGCTGCTGAAAATCATCATCGGATCCAAGCAGCGCTACTCAACAGAGTGTCGACCATACGAGGAAGACCTGCAGACGGCACCGAGCTGTTCCACGCCAGGGATTTCGACTTCAAACCAGCATCGGGCGAACAATCGTCGAGGAATTCAGCAACCTCACGAGAAGAAGCCTACTGCAAAGAACCTCTGCATTGACGACCGCCAACGCATCATCATCGCAAATTCGTAAGTCAGGCATTCGTCATATTCGCCAAATTCCTCTCTCTCTTTTCGAATCAATACTATCACAATGGCTCCGTCGGGCGATGCAAGTAACATCGATCGCGATCTTGTCCGCAAACGCGCCACGATAAAAACGAAATTATCGACCTTCAAAAAATTCATCTCGGCAATAGACGTTTCAAAACCATTCCCCATGGATCAGATAAAATTGCGCATCGCGCAAATCGAACACGACTTCAGAACATTTAATTCCATTCAAGAAACTCTAGAATTAAACGCAGATGATGACGCTTATGACACAAGACTTCGCGAACGAGAAGAATTTGAAGCTCAGTACTACGAATCATTAGCCACCGCGAAACGTCTTGAACGCGAACACGAACAATCAGTCGATCCGCAGGCTGCGCCAAATGCTCAATTTCCCCACGTTCCACAACCTTCGGGTTCGAAAGATGGATATTTTGCTCTACAATCGCCGCTCACCATAGCTTCTGAACTATAAGTTAAGTTACCGACCATGCAATTGCCAAAATTTAGCGGCGACTACGAAGCGTGGCCGAGTTTCGCGGATAAATTCAGGTCAGCGATACATGATAATCCCAACTTTCGCGACGTCCAGAAACTAATGTATCTACAATCATGCCTAACCGGACGGGCCGCCGAAAAAATTGAATCACTAGAGACCACCGCCGCAAATTATCCCGTAGCCTGGAACATTCTAGATAAGCATTTCAACGATCCGAATATCGCTATCAACAAGCGCATTCAGGCGTTTTTTGAGCTACCGACATGCCCGCGACCCAACTCCGCCGCGCTGGGCGAGCTGACCGATCAAGCGATAAAACATTACAACGCGTTAAAGGCATTCAATAAACCATTCTTAGAGGCATTTCCAATCTATGCAATAACGAGCAAATTAGACGAAAAAACGCGACTACGATGGAAGGAAAAGACACAAGGCTCAGAGCTTCCGACAATGGAACAATTGTTAGACTTTTTACATACGCGATGTCGACTTTTAGAAACCTCAAAGTGCGAAACGAGTAAAGTGACAACCCGGTCCCACATGACTCCCGGAACATTTAATCGCCAACCGTCAAACGCCAACAGTCGCATACTCGCGCACGCGGCACTACCAGCTCGCTGCTACATGTGTAAGGGAAGTCACTTTACTCAATATTGTGAAAAACTAATCAACGCGAGCATCGATCGTCGAGCAGAATTGATTCGGCAGGCAGGTCTGTGCCTTAACTGCTTACGACCGAATCACACCATAGACGCATGCACTGCCGGATCCTGCAAGCGTTGTAACGACCGACATCACACATTGCTGCACGCGGAAGTATCGCTAGAACCTTCGACTGTAACTTCCCTAGGCGCGACCATCGGTAGCGAAACGTTGCTCTCAACTGCAATCGTGCATATTCAGGACAGCAAAGGTCTTTTACATCCATGTCGCGTCCTGTTGGACTCGGGCTCACAATCCCATTTCATCACCAATCGTTTTGCAACGAAATTAGCGTTGCCACAAAGAAAGGGAAATATTCCTGTCGTAGGAATAAATCGTAGCACAACTAAAACAATGAACACGACACGAGCAACCATCCGATCGCGTGTCAACAGTTTCTCCGCCGATCTAACTTTCTTAATCCTACCCGATATCACCGAAATTTTACCAGCTCACCCGATCCACAAAACTCGACTTTCGATTCCACCCAACATCCCTCTTGCCGATCCCAATTTCAACACTCCCGCAGAAATCGACGCCCTGATCGGCGCAGAAATTTTTTATCAACTCTTGTGCGTCGGACAGATAAGGATAGCAAACAGCGGAATAACAGCGCAAAAAACGAAGCTGGGCTGGATTCTCGCAGGAGCGTTACCGGATGAATTCTCAGTTAGCACAACGCGTTGCCACGTGGCGCGTATTTCATTAGATGAACGGGTCTCGAGGTTCTGGGAGATCGAGGAAATACCGCGAGAAAACCTCCTATCTCACGAAGAAAGTGGTGTGAGGAGCATTACACACATCACACCACTCGCGACCCTTCCACCGGAAAATACGTGGTTAAACTTCCATTCAAGGATTCTCCCCCTGCATTAGGAGAATCATACGATTCCGCACTTCGATGATTTCACGCATTAGAACGAAAATTCGCGCGGGACCCGTCGTTCAAACTCGAATACGCGAAGTTTTTAAATGAGTACCGCGATTTACGTCACATGACCATCGCTGAACCTGCCCATGCGCAGGGAGGTTATTATTTACCACACCACGCGATAGCAAAAAACGACAGCTTAACAACCAAATTACGATTAGTTTTCGACGCATCAGCCAAATCGAGCAATGGGAAATCATTAAATGACGCGTTGCTAGTAGGTCCTACCATACAGGACGATCTCTATTCAATTCTACTGCGATTCCGCTCGCATGTTTATGTACTAACGGCCGACATAGAGAAGATGTACCGTCAAGTAGAAGTCCATCCATCCGATAGACATTACCAGAAAATCCTTTGGCGCGAAAATCCCGATCAACCGATTATCACGTATACGTTGAATACCGTGACATACGGCACATCCGCCGCACCATTTCTAGCCACTCGAACGTTACATAAGTTAGCCGCAGACGAAGGCGATCAGTTTCCCCGAGCGTCACGCGTATTACGAGAGGATTTTTACATCGACGACATGCTGACCGGCGCCAACACCTACAGCGAAGCCGCCGCGATCCGCGATGAAATCCAGGCACTGTGCGAACGGGGAGGCTTTCAGCTGAGAAAATGGGCAGCCAACGATCAGTCCTTAATTACAACTTTGGACGATCGACCGGACGCTATGCATATGACGTTAGATTTAGACGCAACCATCAAAACACTCGGTGTTCACTGGAACGCAAAAACCGACACTCTGTCGTATGTAGTAAAGGAAGTCAGCATAACGAATCGACCAACTAAACGCACGATCCTTTCGAAGATCGCAACACTCTTCGATCCCCTCGGAATCTTGGGGCCCATTCTAATCCGAGCGAAACTATTGATGCAAGCCTTGTGGAAGTTGCAATTAGATTGGGACGAATCGGTGCCCACTGACATTCATACGGAGTGGACCACCTTCTGGCAAGAGCTGCACACTATCCACGAACTTAAACTCAACAGAACTATCTTACAACAAAACTGCACGTCCATACAATTGCACGGTTTTTCCGACGCGAGTGAACGTGCTTACGGCGCTTGCCTGTACCTACGTTCCGTGGACGCTCAAGGTCGCGTCGTTACGCGTTTAATTACTTCAAAGTCCCGTGTGGCTCCGTTGAAATCCTTAACATTACCGCGATTAGAGCTATGTGCCGCACAACTTCTTGCCAAACTGTGCAGTACAACCAGAAAGGCGCTGCGTCATATACACTTCCATAAAACGATATTCTGGTCTGACTCCACCATAACGCTACATTGGATAAAAGCGGCACCGCATACATTAAAAACATTTGTTTCGCATCGGGTCAACGAAATTCAAACCCTAACCACTCATGACGTGTCGCGACCACTCGCGACATGTTCCTTCCATCGATAATCCAGCGGACTTAATATCGCGCGGCATGCACACCGCCGAATTCATTTCCAGTGAGCTCTGGTTCCACGGGCCGGCATGGCTTTCTCTCGAGGAAAAAAACTGGCCCATCCCTACACTTGCTGTCGTGAAGATTCCCGAACTGCGACCGATCGTTTCGTTGTCAATACAACACTCTGATCTCGGGTTTATCGAACGTTTCTCTTCCTTCCATCGTCTCAAACGCGTCATCGCCTATATTCTTCGGTTTGCAGACAATTGTCTAAAAAGAGCGTCGCTGTCCGGACCTCTATCACCAACCGAACTCCGAAAAGGCGAACAACGCATCGTGAAGCTCGTCCAGCAGCAAGCATATTACAAGGAAATACGCGAAATCAAATCGACAAATCGAATTGCTAGCTTAGCGTCACTATCTCCGTTTCTGGACGTCGACGAAATGCTGAGAGTGGGCGGACGATTAGCAAACTCCCAACTGTCTTATGGAGAGAAACATCCCATATTATTACCAAAGGAGCACTATCTAACTAAGCTCCTCGTCCGAGAGGAGCACGTAAAAAACATGCACGCCGGCGTACAATCTACCGTGAATACAATCCGTAAAAAGTACTGGATACCGAACAGTAAGAGTTTAATTCGACAAGTTATACACAATTGTGTCATTTGTCGACGCGCTAAACCCGCAACGATTAGCTACCCGATGGGCGATCTTCCGGCCAGCCGAATCACCTATTCGCGCCCATTTTCGCGCTGCGGAATCGATTACTGCGGACCTATCTTCATAAAGGAGAAAACCCATCGCAATCGCGGAAAAGTGAAGGTATACCTGGCCATATTCACGTGTTTCGCAACCAAAGCCATCCATATCGAAGTCGTGTCCGATTTGTCAACTGAGGCATTTTTAGCGGCGCTGCGTAGATTCTTTTCTCGGCGTGGCACAGCCAGCGACATTTATTCTGATAACGCGAGCAATTTCGTAGGCGCAAACCGCGAGCTGAGGGAACTCTATGAGTTTCTTCAAACCCCAAAAACAGAACTCACCGTGACGGAGCTATTATCAGACCAACACGTCCGATGGCATTTGATTCCCCCCCGGTCACCCCATTTCGGAGGCCTTTGGGAAGCTGCCGTAAAATCAACAAAGCATCACCTAAAACGCGTAGTGGGTGACGCGTTGCTGTCTTTCGAAGGTCTCTTAACCCTCACAGCGCAAATAGAAGCTATATTGAATTCACGCCCATTAACTCCAGTATCCTCAGATCCCAACGACCTAACAGCCATCACACCCAGTCATTTCCTAATTGGCGAATCCTTGACCAGCTTGCCTGATTACGACTTCACGAACCTGCCCGATGGTAGACTCTCATCGTGGCAACACATTCAAAAAATTAAAGCCCACTTTTGGAAGCGGTGGAAAAACGAGTATTTGCAGGAACTGACCGTCCGTAAGAAATGGCACGCAAAGGGGACACCTCAGCTCCCGATTGGGACAATGGTTCTCGTCCAGGAAGACAACACGCCACCCATGCAGTGGCCCCTAGGACGAGTCATCGCAATCCACCCAGGGGACGACGGTGTCACTCGCGTAGTAACCGTAAGGACATCACGTGGTGAATACAAGCGATCTGTCAAGCGCGTTGCGCCACTACCCGTTGCCTAAACTCAGAGATCATTTTTTGCGTATTCCCGTTTCATTGTAAATACAATAATCATCATTGCATTGTATATCATCACAACATCCACCTATGTCACTACTCATCTCATCTAACCTCGATCGTCAAGTAGCATTGCATCATCATTGAACACATCGTTCAAGGGGGGTGGTATGTTGCGACCCTGCACCCCCCATAAAAATCTTTCCGCGGAACCCGTACCGTCTTTTTATTATTCTTCACGCCTCGCCTTACCGAATCCTCGAGGCAAGCGTTTTTGTCCCCAGATGGTCCGCAGGCGAATCTTTTTACCTGCGCGTTTTAGCACTAGGTCCGCTACGACCCCGAAATTTCCCGTTAAATTATGACAGTCAACCATAAATGTTTTGAAGCCTGGAGACATCTTTCAACTACGAAGCGAATCGAAGCAACGAGCGAACCGAACTTAACGTATCCTAACCGCGCTCTTGACCATTCAGTCAGAGACTATCACTGTCAGTCAAAATATCGAGTATCGCAATATTTTATATCGAGCAACCTTGACGCAAGGGCAAACATTGTGTATCCCATTGTAAAAATAAACGGAGCGAAATACATTCAATATCGTTTCAACTACGTTTGAGATTCTTTAATTTGAATCCGAACTAGAGTGTTCGTGTGATACCCTCGCGAACCGCTCAACAATACTCACTTGCGTAGTGTACACAAATTGTATAGCATTGTATTGAATTAGAAAACTTTAAAAGAAAACATTGGGATTTAATTCGAAAACTTTTAAAGAAAGCATTAGAAGAGCACGTATGACTACGTGTTGCTGCCTAGGCATTCACCACAGTAGTGAGGACTGTATAGACGTGCAGACGACATATGGCCGACAATGTATTGATTTGTTGCTTAAGATCGCAATAAGGCGGTAAATTCAAATCACAACAGTTTCCCGTTTCCACACATTATACCTACAGGGTGTCCCAAAATTCCTCCGACACCCGAAAATGGGAGATTACTTGAGTCATTTGAAGCGACATTTTCCTTTACAAAAATGGCGTCCGCGGCTTTGTTTAGGAGTTATTAACGAAAAACACGGACCAATCAGAGCGCGATCTAGACATGCGATGGCACGTTCGGCCAATTGACAGTTGGCGCGTCGGTCCGACTGTGCTAACTCGCGTCTAGGTCGCGCTCTGATTGGTCCGTGTTTTTCGTTAATAACTCCTAAACAAAGCTGCGGACGCCATTTTTGTAAAGGAAAATGTCGCTTCAAATGACCCAAGGAACCTCCCATTTTCGGGTGTCGGAGGAATTTTGGGACACCCTGTATACAGGTAATTAAGAAGTATGAGCTACATCAGAAGATTTGCCACTTAAAGTAAATGGTTTAATGTTTTAAAGAATTTTTTTCTTTTTTTTTCCTTTTTTATTAATGTACTTACATATATTTGCACACACCTATACAGGGTGTTTACCTACAGGTGGGAGAAAATTTAAAGGGTGGTTCTTGACGATAATATAAGACGAAAATAAAGAATAAAAAAATTGCGATTTCAACTTCGTTAATTAGATATTAGCAATTAAAAATTGGCCCAAAAAGCGGCAACATTTCGACACAGATGTACGTTGCGTACGTCACACGGGCGCGCGACACTCTCGTATCAAGTGACAAACGCATGCAAACCTTGAATTAGGGTATTAATTAAGTGGGTGTACTTCACAGTAATTTCACTGATATTTTATTTTTGTGTGCGAAAGTCAAATTGACGTGCATCAAACGTGAATTAGCTGTGAACGATTCCAGTATGTATGTGCATTTTTCTGGATACTTGCATTTGTGAGGATTTTATTCAACATTTATGGACCCAATGGATACCATTTTAAAGTGATTTGTTTCAGTGTATTATGTATGGTGTTATGAACAATTATAGTGCAGGATAAGGATTTGTGGATTTGTGTGAGAAGAATTTCAAAGTGAAAGGGCATTGACCCCTTCTACTCGATAATTCCATAGGGCGGATAATAAAAATGCCCTTGTGGATTTTAACGAGTAGGTAGGTTCAATGTCGTCCAACGATTTTTTAAACATTTTCACCTCGCTGGGGCCCCAAATGAGAACCAAGGTTTGCATGCGTTTGTCATTTGATACGAGAGTGTCGTGCGCCTGTGTGACGTACGCAACGTACATCTGTGTCGAAATGTTGTCGCTGTTTGGGCCAATTTTTAATTGCTAATATCTAATTAACGAAGTTGAAATCGCAATTTTTTTATTCTTTATTTTCGTCTTATATTATCGTCGAGAACCACCCCTTAAATTTTCTTCCACCTGTAGGTAAACACCCTGTATATATATATATACATGTATGCGCACATACATATAAACACAAACATATGTAAATATGTGTAACCAATTCTGGAACGTGAAAGTAAACTAAGGAAATATTATGTTTAGAAAACTGAAAGGATTATTATGTTTAGATAGATTTCATCATAACCATTACTGGTTCAGTAATGTTGCGTACAGTTCATGTATCTTTGGTGTTTCATACCGCAGATTTACGCTACGATTTGTAATCATATGAAAAGTTTCTAAACTTAACCTTTTATATAAATTAGATACTCGATCAATAACTTTTATATTGTCAAAGTCAAACCGGTGGTCAAATTCTAATGAGTGCTTAGTCAACGCGGTGTGGTTTGTAGGTGGTAGGAAATGTAGGTTCGTTTGGCCTGAGTGCGGGAAAGTTGCGTCTTGGGGTCAATAAGAACTGTGCAAAAGTTGAGCCCTGTGAATTGATATCTTCTGTTCCGGCAAGAGCCTTGAATTTTCGAAAATTGAGTGAAACGGTATAAAGTGACTTATAAGTGAATGATCGAGGATATTCTCAACTGAATTCGATAGGCTTTGGATATTTTATGGAGCATAAAAAACTATTAGACCCGTATTTTTTATTATCGGCTTATCTCGAAGTTTAAGGGTTGAAACTACCCCTGGTATATGAGGTGTATTGAAAAATGTGTTTCATACAATAGTTTTATAGAATTTAATAGTCTTTGCAACAATGTATTTATTTTTTTTAATGTCAAATTTGATCACCCTCCCCCCACTCGTTACTTTCGCAAATTTTTAAGTTTTAGTAAAGACAAAAATTCTGGAGCATTTAATGCTAAAATCCATTCATATATGTATAATAGGAGGTGAATACGATTAAATTTTCGAAAAACGAAATGATAACATTGTGTTATTAATGCTATAAGTGCCGCGCTGTACGAATAATCCGTCTAGTTCGTGTGCACCCTTTGATCACCCCTTTAGTATGAGGTGACTCAGAACTCACCACGTGAAGGTGGCTGCACGAAGAGTTCCTCCCAAGCCCATCCCAACCAACCCTACCTTGTGGACTTTAAAAACAAACTCAGGGAAAAAAATTATAAAAGGAAATTTATATTTTTAGTAATCGGATTTATTTTCAAATTGAGGCATTTTTTTACGAGACCAATTAATCTATCACCATCATCTTGCTGGACTTTCTTTCTCAATTCATTGCCTATTCGAGTTTTCTCCCGAGGTATCTTGTTTTTGTCAATAACAAGATTTTTGTCTATTTCGGAAATTAAGCCCATATCCTGGAGGAGACTTGAAGCAATTGCCGCTGTTGCTCTGTTCGAGACACCGTATCTTTGAGAGACCAATGCAGTATTTGTCAAATTGACTCTCGTCTGAGACGAGCCACGCTTACCACTGGAAATAGATGCCCGTGCCCGTATTTGAAACTCGTCGTTATCGACAATCATCATGTTATCATCATTACTGTCATTGTCTTCTTGTATTTTCTCTGACATGCTTGATGACGAGGCAGGGATAGAGGAAGTATTTCGAATGGATGTTTTAACCTTACGCTGATGTTTTTTTTCAAGTTTTAAAGTTTCAGCAGGATCCATTCTTCCTATAAACATTTTCCTGTCACCTCTTTGATCTTGAAGAAATTGTTGTTCAATTTTCGGAACCTTTTTGTCTTTGGGACATGAACAGAGTTCGTTGAAACCAGGGCATTTGCAGGCTGAGATGTCAAATAATGATTCCGCGTCCTGTTTGAATTTTTCAACTCTAGCTTTCACTGTTTCGCTCTGGCAGACACGCCTCAGATCGTGTTTAATGTTGATGTATTTTTTGTGATAACATTGTAACATGGCAATAATACGTTGTCGAGAAACAGTAGGAATAGATGCTTTGTCATAAACCTTTTTTATTTTCGTGGCAACTCTGTCAACGATGTTTGAAAAGCAAGGCTCTCGATTACTACCTGATTCGGAACCTATTACCCATCGTTCGTTTAAACAGCAAGAAATAACATCCTTATATGTTGGAAGTACTCGTTGATCACTGAAATCCTTTGGTGAACCAAAAAGAGGACAGTTTACAGCTTGCCGAAAAGCGAATTTTGACTTGATGACATTCATTTTTCATTGAACGAAAAAAATACCTTGCTGAGCAGCTAATGTAGAGATTATTGAAAATAACGCTTCTGTATTGAATAAATATAGGATATAATTTATTTTCTGCTTTACAAATATAATAAGTGAAGAAACAAGAACGAATGCGTCACGTCGCTTGCGTGGTCAGAATATTAACTGAACACCGATGGCATCGAGAAAAACAAAATCCTAACGAAGAGGGCACATCCGATCTTGCAAATCGGTGGCCGCCCTCCTCATTGTCAACTAGCGTGGCGCAGATGATGAAAAGCCTCCTTTACTTTCCAACAGAGATCGTATGCTTCAACAAGTCAAGATATTCTATAGTGCCAGAGCTGGCGACCACAGCAACCGCTGTTCGAAGCAACTACGGGGGGGGTATTATATAATATATATGTATATATAATAAAAAGTACCATAAAATATCCAAAGACTAACGAATTCGGTTGAGAATATCCTCGACCATTCACTTATAAGTCACTTTATACCGTTTCACTCAATTTTCGAAAATTCAAGGCTCTTGCCGGAACAGAAGATATCAATTCACAGGGCTCAACTTTTGCACAGTTCTTATTGACCCCAAGATGCAACTTTCCCGCACTAAGGCCAAACGAAATACTTACTTTCGTGTTTTTCGGCCCGGCCTAGTCTAGATGTTTGTCCTATATAAACTTGGCTGCATTCTTTGCAAGGTATGGAATAAATTACGTTGTGGCTTTTTAATAAGTGCAATTTGTCTTTAACTGCTGGAAAATGACATTTTAAGTACTGTGGAATTTAAAAAGTAGTATGTATTCCAGCCTTTCTGAAAATTCTTTTTATATCATCAGAAACGCTCTCAATGTAAGGTATCACCACCGTGTTCTTCCAATTTATCGGTCCAGTTTTTCTACTTCTTTCCTCTTTACGTTTACTGACGTAAAAAGGGTGATAAATTTCGAACACTCTTTCTTTGATAATTCTCAAAATTAAGTTGTCAGGATATCCATTTTTTTGAGAGTGTTTCTGATTAATTTCAAGTTGTCAGATCTGAAAGTAGGATCAGATAAGATAATTGCACGATCAATTGAACCTTTGATTAAACCAACCTTGTGTTGTATAGGATGAGCAGAGAGATAATTAACATATCTTCCTGACCATGTTTTCGTATGATACATCTAAAGACACTAAAGCAAATGAATCATTAGGAAGTTCAAAACTTTTCAATTCCTTGGCAAAATGCCAACTGTCAACTGTGTGGTACGTTGATCTACCTACTATTTTGCCTAATATTGTGGCTAAAAATTTAGAAAGTTTGTATGTCGGACCGTCTATTGAGGATACAATAATTCTCCAAGATAAACTCTCTTTGTGAGTTTTTGGAAGAGCATATGCTCTCGGAACTACAGAGTTATATGTTTTTAATTTTTTTCCCAGGTCATCACTAATTTGTTTTTTTTTTTTTGACTAAGTCTGAAATAATAGAGTTGGCCTTCTTTTCAAAGGTACTGGTATACTCAAATTTACTAATTTTATATGTATTAGTGTCGTTTAACATTTCTAAGACGTCTGCAATGTATTTATCTTTATTTACTAATACTGTGTTGTTGCCTTTATCTGACTTCAAAATTAACAGATTGTCGTCACCTTTAAGAAACTCCTTCAGATCCTTAATATCTTTTCTTGAAACAATGGTATTTCTAGGTTTTTATTAGAAGTAATGAAATTAATAATTTTATTTATTATTCTGATACGTGTAGAGTTCTGTAAATTGTTTGTATCTGTAATTTTGACCAGTCCATTTTCTATGTTTGATAGAAAACTGGGAGTAATGACAAATTTCTTTGGAACGTCCAAAGCGAGCCTGCAGAGCTTGCATAGATTGGAAATGCCTCTAAGAATGGTTTATTGAATGCCTTTAACGCGTTGTAATGTTTTATCGCTTGATCGGTCAGCTCGCCCAGCGCGGCGGAGTTGGGTCGCGGGCATGTCGGTAGCTCAAAAAACGCCTGAATGCGCTTGTTGATAGCGATATTCGGATCGTTGAAATGCTTATCTAGAATGTTCCAGGCTACGGGATAATTTGCGGCGGTGGTCTCTAGTGATTCAATTTTTTCGGCGGCCCGTCCGGTTAGGCATGATTGTAGATACATTAGTTTCTGGACGTCGCGAAAGTTGGGATTATCATGTATCGCTGACCTGAATTTATCCGCGAAACTCGGCCACGCTTCGTAGTCGCCGCTAAATTTTGGCAATTGCATGGTCGGTAACTTAACTTATAGTTCAGAAGCTATGGTGAGCGGCGATTGTAGAGCAAAATATCCATCTTTCGAACCCGAAGGTTGTGGAACGTGGGGAAATTGAGCATTTGGCGCAGCCTGCGGATCGACTGATTGTTCGTGTTCGCGTTCAAGACGTTTCGCGGTGGCTAATGATTCGTAGTACTGAGCTTCAAATTCTTCTCGTTCGCGAAGTCTTGTGTCATAAGCGTCATCATCTGCGTTTAATTCTAGAGTTTCTTGAATGGAATTAAATGTTCTGAAGTCGTGTTCGATTTGCGCGATGCGCAATTTTATCTGATCCATGGGGAATGGTTTTGAAACGTCTATTGCCGAGATGAATTTTTTGAAGGTCGATAATTTCGTTTTTATCGTGGCGCGTTTGCGGACAAGATCGCGATCGATGTTACTTGCATCGCCCGACGGAGCCATTGTGATAGTATTGATTCGAAAAGAGAGAGAGGAATTTGGCGAATATGACGAATGCCTGACTTACGAATTTGCGATGATGATGCGTTGGCGGTCGTCAATGCAGAGGTTCTTTGCAGTAGGCTTCTTCTCGTGAGGTTGCTGAATTCCTCGACGATTGTTCGCCCGATGCTGGTTTGAAGTCGAAATCCCTGGCGTGGAACAGCTCGGTGCCGTCTGCAGGTCTTCCTCGTATGGTCGACACTCTGTTGAGTAGCGCTGCTTGGATCCGATGATGATTTTCAGCAGCAGTTAATCCTCTGCTGCCTTCCGCTGGTGGATATAGTGAGTCAGATGATTTCACGTTGTCACACTGTCACTTTATCCGGCTCGAAGGACCAAAATGTTGAGCGGTTCGCGAGGGTATAACACGAACACTCTAGTTCGGATTCAAATTAAAGAATCTCAAACGTAGTTGAAACGATATTGAATGTATTTCACTCCGTTTATTTTTACAATGGGATACACAATGTTTGCCCTTGCGTCAAGGTTGCTCGATATAAAATATTGCGATACTCGATATTTTGACTGACAGTGATAGTCTCTGACTGAATGGTCAAGAGCGCGGTTAGGATACGTTAAGTTCGGTTCGCTCGTTGCTTCGATTCGCTTCGTAGTTGAAAGATGTCTCCAGGCTTCAAAACATTTATGGTTGACTGTCATAATTTAACGGGAAATTTCGGGGTCGTAGCGGACCTAGTGCTTGTATCGGAGCGAGCTGCAATTCGCGCGATACGTTGCGGAGAGGTGCCGGAATCACACAGCGCTGTGTGCGAAGTTGAAGGAAAGGATCGAATTGACACTGAACACTTGAATTGTAACAAAAGAAGTGGACTGTATTTTGTGTTTGCAATAAAGATTACGATCGAAAATCACTTAAAACTTGAAATGTAGAATTTCCGTTAAATTTTCTTGCGATGAGAATATAGAATACGTCGACGACGGGACTAACTCGAACGAGCGAAAAAGAGCGGTGAAATTGCGATGATGTAATCAGGCAATTTCGAGAAGCGGAATGACCCGAATTCTTGGAAACAGCGCGATTCCGAATTCCAGGAAGACGCGGATAGGCCGAGTGGGGATCACGCGATGATTTAGGATCGCGGATTCGTGCGTCATGGATCATACGACGACGCAGGATCGCGGATTGGGGAACGATCGATGGATCGTGAGACGGGCGACGGGGGGAAACGAAGACTCGCGGTAAGTTGTCGCAAGGGATCCGCGTTCGGTGGATGACGTCACGACGGCGGGAGGGGAACGCGAGACAAAGCCACCTCGCAGCGGTGAGCGCATCGCGAACAGTGCTAAAACGCGCAGGTAAAAAGATTCGCCTGCGGACCATCTGGGGACAAAAACGCTTGCCTCGAGGATTCGGTAAGGCGAGGCGTGAAGAATAATAAAAAGACGGTACGGGTTCCGCGGATAGATTTTTATGGGAGGTGCAGGGTCGTAACAAGTATGAAAATTTTGTTAAGTGATGTCTATATTCAGAAAAATTTAATTTTTATTTTTGGAATGGGTAAAAGAAATGATATATTTTAGTTTATTTTATGGCTTAATGCAATGAATATTTTTTTGTTAATTTCCATTAATGACACAATATTATTTTTTGTATTCTCTTGATAATGATCTAAATTGAGATCGAACCGTTGAGACAAAGTATTGTGCCTATTTTGCAAATAGTGTAACGAGTAACATTTGATCGAACCAATGCGCCGAAAACATTTTAATTTTGCTGCAACAGTATGATTTTGAAATTAAACATCGGGAAGGAAAGTTGCATATGAACGCAGATAGTCTATCAAGAAGACCATGCGAAGTTTCGCAGTGTAAGTATTGTCATCGCCTTGAGGAGAGAGAGTCGCGAGAAGAAATATGTAACAAGGAAGAACACGTATACAGGACAATCTGTGAAGACGCCGGTTCAGAAGAATGGAAGAGAGCGCAAGAGGATGACGGAGAAATAAATTTCATATTACAAAGAGTAATTGAGCAAAATAAGTCAAACTGGCAGGAAGTTTCCTCATTTTCCCCAGTGACAAAGTTTTACTGGAAGATTTGGGATTCCCTTGAAGTGAGAAAAGGTTTGCTTTCCCGCAGGTGGGAATCCGCAGACGGGAAAGAAGCAGTTCTGCTGTTAATCGTCCCTAAATGCAAAACCGAAGAAGTGTTACACGAGTGTCATAACACCCCATTGGGAGGACACTTCGGAATTCGCAAAACACTTGCTAAGATTCGGCAAAGGTTTTTCTGGCCTGATCATCGTCGGGAAGTTGAGGAATGGTGCCGTCGTTGTGATAGTTGCATGGCGAAAAAGGGTCCTAGAGAGAAAGGGAAAGGCGCTTTGAAGATTTACAATGTTGAGCCCCTTTTGAACGAGTTGCACTACATATTGTGGGACCTTTACCGAAATCTACGACCGGAAACAAATATGCTCTTGTTGTCGTAGATTATTTCTCAAAGTGGCCGGAAGTGTTTCCGCTTCCGAATCAAAAAGTGACGACCATAGCGAAGACTCTTTTAACGGAAGTAATAAGCCGCCATGGTGTACCACTGGAACTGCATTCATTCAAGGAATTGATGAGGATGCTTGGAATTAAAAAGACAAGGACGACGCCCTTGCATCCCCAATCGGATGGACTCGTTGAAAGGATGATTCGAACTTTATTGCAGTATCTAACACAGTTCGTTTCAGAACATCAAAAAGACTGGGATGAATGGGTGCCGACGTTCCTTCTAGCATATCGGACGTCTCAACATGAGGTAACACGGAATACTCCGGCAATGGTTCTCATGGGTCGAGAATTACGACTTCCTTTGGATCTTCTGAGAGGAAGTAACTACGTTTCCGAGAAGAAAGAGGAAGGAGCTTACATTGAAGAAATGAGGGCTAAAATCTTGGAAATCCATGATTTTGTGCGTCAACGGATGAAGATTAGTAGCGACAAAATGAAGTCTTGGTACGATGTCCACACGAATCCAGTTTCATTTAAAACGGTGACAAAGTCTGGTTATTCAATCCACGGCGTATAAGGGGCCGGTGTCCGAAGCTCCAATCTGACTGGGAAGGACCGTATATTGTCAAGAATCGATTGAATGAATTGATTTATCGTATAGTTTGATCTCCTAAGGCAAAACCGAAAGTCGTTCATGAAAGAAGACAAGGGTGTAGCTCCGTTCCGACACCTCGACCTCTCTTCATTTGAGGAAGATACAGTCCTAGGAATTTGGGGGAGGAAGTGGTATCCTCGCGAGGATACGTCCGCAGGAGGGTACCCCCTTTCCTGACTGGTCCACAAAAAGTGGTGTACCGGTCGTCATATTACCGCGGGAGGGTTTCTGCGGTGATTGGAGGTGCATCCTGGGGAGGGGTTCGGTGGTTGTCTGGAGGAGAGGACACCCGGGAAGACGTCAAGAAAGAAGTACTCAAGGCACAAGAGTCAAGAGGAAGGGCGAGGAGTCGTTCGAACGACCACATAGGATAGCAAAGGGAAATATCCTGTGCCAGCGTCCTGCTCAGGGTTTTTGGGTGGTTTTTCCTTGAGACGGAGGACAAATGTCGGGACGTTTACTGTCTGATTGAGGCCACCAGGGTAAATCGTATATGTTCTCGATTATTGATTTTTCCGACAGTGATTGAGATGTCAAGGAACTGTCATTCTGACGAGAGAAGGTTAGCGGCTACGTACTGAAGATGCTGGTTAATCAGCAGCGTGAAGATTGAAACGTCTACGGAGGTGAATCTAGTCGCGGACGGGACGCCCGCTTTCTTCGAAGGGGGGAGTAGTGTTACGATGACACGAGATGAAGTTGCTTTCCCCTGTGAACATATTGCAGATATCGAGCGTTAGATCGATATTGCGGTATCTGAACAACGAGGTTGTTGATTAAAAGAAGAGAGTCGTCAGATCCTTTCGAACGATTGATGCGAGAACACGCATCGACGATTACATTAATTCTTTGTTCACTGTTGTACAATTAATAAATAATTGTTATTCTCTACAATAATGAGTTCACCGGCAAGACGGCGCCGAAGTCTTCGTAACAATATTAATAATTATTTATGTATTTTAAATTAATTTTTGTGATAGGAAACATACCTGCAATCTGCAGATGATCAAAAATTTCTCTAAAATAAGGATCATTGATCGTCTGCAAGTGCACCATTGAATGCAGAGTCGCTGTCGATGACGCGATGTCATTTAATATCTCTGCTCCGCTTACAAAAAACAGAAAACAAAGAAAAACAAAAGACTCCACCTTTCTTTTCTCATATTTCGAGAGATAGAGAGAGAACATACCATACATTCATGCCTTTTACAATCATTCACTCTCTGGACCCCCGGTTCCTGTGTTCATCCTTTCTCCCACCTTTTCCATTCTCTTCACCCACACCTCCCCTTCTCTTTCCTCCCCTAGCACTTCTGTCACCACTTCCTGCCATCCTTTATTTCTCACCCAATCCGTACACTCCTCCCACATATGATTCTACGATCTAAGCCCTCTCCCATTGTGACGTGGCAAAATAACCACGTCCCGATAACACAATAGTAGGAAAACCCGAAAGTAAAATCGCGAGGACCGGACCACCCTCTAGCAGGATAATTAGGAAATCGCTAGCAGTAAGCGCTCTCTCTGGGACGTTGTAAGAACTAAGTTCCGATACTCTAGATTTGTGAACGTCGTGCCAATTGGCGCGACGGAAAGATTGCAGGAACGTAGCGTGGGCTCAGGGAGCCCCGACGTAACAAATCGCCGGAAAAAGGGAAATTCCAAGCTGCCGACTCGAAAGCCCACTCGGAACGCCGGACCAAAACAACACCCTCTGCAGAGGAATTGGAAAGGAACCTCGAGCCCAGGTTGAACAACCTGGAGACGCCGATGAGGGACTAAGGGACCACGAAGAGAACATCGAAGAATCGTCCCGTCGACGTCTCGTCCCGCAACATTATCGGTCCCTGCAGGAGCGGTTCGAGCGGTTCTGGAATGTCGCAAGACATTCCCGGTGGAAGCGCGTCCGCCGTTATGGAAATCGGGAAATCGGCAAGGTTCGGGGCCCTTCTTGTCGAGTGCCGGCCCTCAGCGCGTACGACACCGCGAGCGACAGTGATTGGTGGGCGAAAAACCGAATCAAGTAGTGGACGCCTTACTTCCGCATCCTCGAGCCACCGAAAATTCGCGTCACTGCTGCGTAGGCTTTCCAACAGAATAGTAGTTTGCTGCCGTATCTGTGTAAACGCGTGTGCGTCGAAAAAGTATTGTATGAAGGCTGCCGTTCAGCTTCGCCGAGATACGCTGCCGTTGGTAAGTGCCCATCAGATTCCATTACGATGAATTGTTAATTCGCGATCTTCTAAAGTGGCTCGAGCAGCGTTCGTGATTTTGTGTCGGTTTTTACGTGGGCCGTCCTTTCGACGGCCACGTGTTTCGTGTGCCGAGAATCGGCTACCCGTTGCGTGTTCCTTTGGCGAGTTCCCAGTGAGAGCGATTAGCTAGAGTCCTGCTTGTGTAAAATACGTCGCGAATCGTTCAGTTAGCGAAATAGCCGCGCGCAGTCAAATTGTTAATTTCGGTCAATTCCATCCTGACCCCGTGCCGGCCTAACATCTCGGATCGCTGCCGACGCGGGTAATATTATTTAATCCGAGAAACGCGTGTAGCATCGGGGATCTGTACGTTTCGTTCCTCGCGGATAGCTACGCACGTGTAACCGGCGTCGTACAGATTCCAACGCGGCCATCTTGTCTCATCGAGCCGCGTACGTATCGGCTTGTTGCCGATCATGCCGATTCCACTTTTCCGATTGCCGTAACTAATAGTAAATTCAGATCTCGACTTTTCACTCGTTAGATTCCGTTTCATGATTCAATTTCTCATACTATCTTTGTTTGCCGTCAATAAATCCTTCTGTTCACACCAAGTGTTGTACGAATCATTTGCGAGGTCCGTTCTCGCCGTGGAGAACGTCCTGTCCGATCCAGCGTGTAATCCTGGCCCTTAACCAGCTATTCTGGTCCTCGCGAACGTGAATTCGAAACCTCCTTAGCGCGAATAACTTTGTGGGCATCTCAGATTGCCTGGCTCAGTCAGTCGACAATCAAAATCTCTAATTTTATATTGATTTTATATTGATATCATCATCCTCAACTTCAACAATAACATCAGCCTCGACATCATCATCGTCATCACCACATCATCATCGTCATCACCACATCATCATCATTATCATTTGCGTTTCCGACAAAGACAATTTGAGAGCAAGCGATAATCGTCAACCGGTAAATACTAACATTTGTAATATTTAATAACAATTCTATGTATTCTGAATTTTTTCATTTATAAAATATACTTTGTTCCATTGTTACATTTAAAATCAATCTTTAAAATCATTATAAAATACCCAACGTCGATTTCTTCGTTCCACATCCTTATTTAAAGCCATTTTCATTTAAAAGTACCCTCAATTACCCGAACCGAAGCCGGTGAATGCAGGTAGGTTCAAAACTGCGTTATATCTCTCATTAAAATCTTAAACTCTTTAACTACTCTAAAAACGTCCCAACAAGAACGTAACACCCTGTTCCTCAATCCATTTCTCTTCTACTTCATCCCATCTTCTCATTCTATTGTTTACCCACATCTTCATGTATCCTATTTGTACTCTCTTTCCATCTCTTCTCTCCCTTTCGGCTTCTCTCTCTATCTTCCACATTGCCCTTCTCTCTTCCACAGTCATATCGTCTTCTATTCTTTCATGTCCCCCTTTTAACTCCCTCCAGGCCATACTTCTCCCCTGTTTATTCTCCCTTCCCACCTGTCTTACTTCTTCCACTTTTTCCTTAATACCTATTCTCGTCCATATCTCTTCTATACCTCTTCTCTCTTCCTCTCTCTGTGAGTAGACGTGGTGAACATCGCTCTGTGAATGCAGTGCATTTTAAGTGGTGAAAGTGTGAGAGAAAATTATAATTAAGTGCTGTGACTATAGAACTATAGACAAGGGCCAAACCTACAAGTTGGCAGTCGGGAATGTTTTCTGGAAGTTTTATTGATGTGTTTTTTGTGCAAGGACAGTTGTCACACGACAGGTAGGCATTAGCGCTTGACGTGGCACGAATTGCCGTGGTAGTGCGAATCTGTTGATAATATCGGCGGCAGCCGGTAATTGTCGACATGGATGAGGAATATGCCGAATATCGATGTTGGGCATGTGAAAAGGCAATACGAAATCAAGTCGTAATATGTAAGTCGAGTGTTAAACTCTTTTATCATCCAGGCTATGCGAGTAAGCATAAAATTTTTTATCAAAACCAGGAGTATTTGGCATGTCCCGGCCCGTTTGAGAAGTTTTCCGTGGAACGTGCAAAAGTACCGTTATCGGCAGGAGGCAGCAGAAATAGACTGGGATCTACAGGATCCATACATGGATCCAAAGATATCGATATAAGAATAGATTGGCTTGCAAGAACTGTTAAAGAAATGAAAGACGTAACAGCAGGTAAGAGTGAAATAAAAATGATAATCAAGGAGATTGTGCAAGAGGAAATGGAGTCTATTAGGCGGGACCTGGAAGACTTGCGTAAAATGATACAAGAAGGAATGCACAGATCAGCAAAAGGAAGACACAACAGCTACAGTGAAGCAGTTGAGAAGAAGAAAGAAAATATCATTATCATCAAACCGAAGACTCAGCAGGAAAGCGAGACCACTGAAAAATAATAAAAGAAAAAGTGGATATAAAGAAAATGCCAATGAGAATAACAAAGTTAAGAAAAGGAAGAGAAGGAACGGTAATTCTAAGCTGTGAAACGGAAGAAGAAATGGTAAATTTAAAAGTTACAATGCAATCCAAACATGGGGAAAACTATAATGTCACGGAGTCGCTGCAGATGAAACCGGAAATAAAAATTATTAATATCGATGGAGAAGAAATGAAACTGGGTGATGAGGAGTTAATACACACAATCGACAAACAAAATAACATGGAGGGATCCCATATAAGAATAATAAAAAGGATACTGCGGAAGAATGGTAAAGAGAAGAACCAACTTAAAGATAAAGAAGACGAATTTGTAATAATCGAAGTAGATGAAGCAACACATGACATAATAATAAAGAAAGAAAAATTAAATATAGAGTGGAAAAATTGTCTGATTTTCAATCACTACAGCGTTAAAAGATGTTTTAAATGCTGGGGATTCTACCACATTGCGAAAAACTGTACCCGAGATGAAACATGTCATAAGTGTGCAGGAAAGCACAAAGCGACCGTATGTACAGCAAAAGAAAATAAGTGCATGAATTGTATGTTCAAAAATAAAACATACAATCTGAAGTTAAATGACGAACATGATGATCTTACGCCAGAGTGTCCATCATATAAAAGAGCTATCGAGGAGGAGGAGAGCTGGATGGGATGGCAATAAGAAATAGCAACAACAGAAGGAAGAGGAACAAATAATGTATACAAATGCCCAAAGTTTAATGGCACACAAGAATGAAATACAGCATCAGGTTATGAAGTAAATAAATACTGCCATCGTAGCGTTATCAGAAACGAGGCTGATTACTGACATCAAAGATACTGAAATAAATATAACAGGTTACAATGTGGTTCAATGTGATGCGGAAAATAGGAATACTGGGAGGGTTGCTTTGTATAGAAGAGAGGACATCAATTACGAAGTAGTATTATTGAAAAAGATAGATAGGATCTGCTGAGGCGTTGCGATAAAAGTAAAATTAGAACTGTATAAAGGACTGATAATGGTAGTGTACCACTCACCGAGTGTGTCACATGGTGATTTCATAGGATACCTAGAGGAAGTAGTCGAAGAGCTAACGATAAAAGAAGAGTGTATGTTAGTAGGAGACTTTAATATAGACTGTAAGACGGATTCTTTTTATACAAATAAGCTTTTAACAACTATGTAGAGCCTAGGCATGAAACAATATATAAACGAACGAACACGAATCACAAACAATAGTAAAACTATCATAAATTTAATCTTTGAAAATAGGGAGATCAATGTACAAGTAGTCCATGAACCTAAGATAACGGACTATGCATGGTTAAAAGTAATACTAAATATGAACAAGAATGTAAATAAATACAAAGAATTTAGTGGTAGGGACTACAGTAGATTTATTGCGGACGATTTGATTAAGCTGGTAGAAAATAATCTATGGGAGCAATAAGTTTTAGGTTCCCAACATATAGATGTGAATATACGAGCGAGGAAACTTATAAATAGCATAGAAGATACGCTAGACATTTCGGCACCCAAGAAAGCTTTTAAAATTCCAAAACTTTGGGAAGGTAAACAATGGTATACGAGTGAAATAAAAGAACTAGCGACCAAAGGGGATGAAGCGTATAGAAAAGCATTACACGAGAATACAGATTAAAACTGGAAACAATTCAAAATTAGAAGAAATGAAGTAGTCAAATTAATTAAAACAAAGAAAAAGAATACTATGAAAATGTAATTGACTATAATAAGAATAACCCTACAAGTATGTGGAAAGCTCTAAAAGAAGTTATTAGTGGTAAATCAGTAGGGAGAAAAGCAATAGATAATATAGACTTTGAAATATTGAACTATATCACAGGGTGTGATATGGCTGGTAAATTCAGTTTATATTATATTCAGAGTATTAGGGACATAATAAATTCTATAGAGGGGAACAATATTGTGAATGTAAGTCGGAGAACTATATATGTCATTGACAATAAGGGAGATATGGATAAATTTGAAATGGTTACCAAAGAAAAAGGGTACAGAAGAAGGAATAAATAGTGACATATTAAAAGCAGTGTTCTGTGTAATACAGGAAGAATTAACAAGTATAATAAATTAATTATTACGCGAAGGTTGTTTCATAGACGAATGGAAAACATCCACGATAATTTCGATCCCTAAAGTAGAGAAACCAAAAAAGGCAAGAGAATTTAGGCCTATTAATATGCTACCAATATATGAGAAGATGCTTGAGATAGTAATTAAAAAACAAATTGAAGAGTATTTGGAGAATAATAATATCATGACGGAACATCAGTCGGGTTTAAAAAAAAATTATTCATGTGAAACAGCAATACAAACAGTCATAGATTAATGGAAATTGATAATTAGCGAAAGAAAAATGGTAGGAGTAATATTTATGGATCTCAAGCGTGCATTCGAGACGATTGATAGAGAAAGGTTATTAGAGAAATTATTCCAGTATGGTTTTAAGGGCGCGGTTCTAGACTGGTTTAGATCATACCTTTAGAATAGAACACAACAAGTTAGATATAATGATGAATGCTCTAAATTATTGACTACGGAATATGGTGTACCACAAGGATCGGTATTAGGACCGTTATTATTCATAAGATACATAAATGATCTCGTTAAAGTTTGCCCAGAGGGCTGCAATATAAAAATGTTTGCAGACAATACCTTAATATACAGGGTGTCCCAAAATAAGTGTAATTACCAGAAATGGGAGGTTCCTTGGGTCATTTAAAGCGACATTTTCCTTTACAAAAATGGTGTCCGCGGCTTTGTTCAGGAGTTATTATCGAAAATCACGGACCAATCAGAGCCCGACTATAGCGAACGGAGTCCGACTTGGCGACAGGTCTCGCTTAACGTGGTGTAGCTATTGGCCGAACCAGAATCAATCCGCTGTAGCCGCGCTCTGATTGGTCCGTGTTTTTCGTTAATAACTCCTAAACAAAGCCGCGGACGCCATTTTTGTAAAAGAAAATGTCGCTTCAAATGACCCAAAGAACCTCCCATTTCCGGGAGTTATTACACTTATTTTGGGACACCCTGTATGTAACAGGTGAGAGTTGTATGGAGGTGGAGAAGAAAATGAATGTAGCATTTAATATAGTGGAAGAATGGATGAATATTAATAAACTGAAGATGAACGCAGGGAAAACGAAATATATGATAGTTAGAAGTATAAGAAAGGAGCTACAAGGTAGTATGGCTGTGAAATGTTTGGATAAAACTGAGATAGAACGGGTACAAATGATAAAATATCTTGGCGTAATTATTGATGATAAACTACGATTTAACGATCATTGTGATTACATGCTAAAGAAAATAGGGGAAAAATAGGTTTTCTGAATTGAGATGTAAACCAAAATAGCTGAGAAAGCTAATAAATAATTACTCAATCAATCACTTTTTTATCCTTCCTTCCTTCCACCTTTACCCCTTTTATTACCCGTCCATCTCTTTCCTCCTGTCCTCATTTTCCCTGTTCCTTCTGTCTCTTTCTCTTTTCATTCCAACTTTTCTACCTTCTTTTCTAACACTTCCATCCTCCCCCGCAATTCTGCCCCCCTTCGCTGTTTCCTCTATATTCCCCTCTACCTTTGCCACCCTTCTCTCTACACTTTCTATCCATTTCTTCATTCATTCCCTATATAACTCTTCTTTCCTCCTCTCTTCCTTCCTCCATTCCTCTATTAACGTTTTCCTTTCCTTCCTTTCCGTCCTCACCTCTTCCCTCACCCTCCTCACCTCCTCTATCAGTCCTCTAATCATTACTCCCATTTCTTCCCCGCTCCTTCTACCTTCCTTACTGCCTTCTATAAGAGGCCTTAATGTCTTGTCACTCTTTTTAATCACTGTTAACTATTCTTCTCTCCCTCCCTCAACCTCCCCTATTTCCCCTTTTCTCCCAACACTATCTATACTTTCCATGCTGAACAATCTCTGCAGGCCAACCTCCTTCAAAATTATACCCACTCTTCCCTTCCCTTCGTTCCCTTCCTCTCTCTCCATCCCTGTGCCCGCATCCCCAGTATCACTCATTTTCAACTAACCCTCTTACCTTCTTTCCCCTCTTATTCCTTATTACAAAATTCCCGCCGCTTCCACTGCCCGTCACCCAGTTTAATTTTCTCCCTTTAGAGCGCGCCACCTACACTCATACTCTCTTTTCTCCCGCGCATACCTGTCTACCGCCACGCGGATCTAAACTATCTTTCCCGCTCACTTTATTCCTCTCTACTAACTCTCTCTCTCACTCCCTCACCCTTAACCCTTTCTCTCCCGTCTATCCGTACGCCCTACCAACCCTTCTCTCTCACTTTCTCCACTCAACCTTCCTTTCGGTCCACTTCCTCACACAAAAAACTCGCTCAAGTAACTGCACACAACTGCCTTCCACACATCCGGAAACGGAAGTCCTTTTTAGAAAAAGTATTGTTATAGAATATTGGTCCTTCAATAAATATCATTCACCCATCCATTTTTTGTATTCTTTCCAATTCAAATGGACATTTAGCTGATTTCCTTCAGTCGAGACATCGTGTTTGCATGTACTGGTCTCACTAAATACGTGTATAATACTTCGCTTGTTGAAACGGAAGCGAAAATGTGTGCAACAATCGGGGTTGTGCAACGAAACAGGTAACATGGTCTAACAAATTTAAACTTTTTTTGTCGTTTCGATTCTCACTATGTCATTCTATAGAGTTTTTCGCGCTGATTCCCAATCTGTTCTTAATTTTTACCCTAGACGGACGAATTTTTTTAGAAATTTGAGTTTGAAAAAAGACATATTTCGACTTTGAACAAATATTGTGATGTTAATTAGGGTGGTCATTATTTTACGATCATGAAATTTTCGACGGACCCCCCTCCAATATTGTTCCTTTTCATGAAAAAATGATATATCCATAGTTTAGTGCAACCGGACATCGGGAAGTCGTGCCTCATCGAGCGCGAAGTTTTGAAATAGAGGTAAGAGCGCGCTAAATGTATAGCGTAAACTGAAAATTGAAGTTAAATATTTTCTACAAGTTTTATACAATATTTTATACTTTGTACGAATTAAGATTATTTTACATTAATTAGCCTGTCGAAATTCTATCCGCCACCTTTCCGCTAAAAAGTCCATTTTCGCGAAGCGCAATATCGGTGAGAACGATTGCTGCGACGCGTTGAACCGTTGCACCGAGGTCCTTTTCGTTTATTTTTCTGTTTATTTCGTTCCGTACCCGGGTACCCTCGAATGCCGCCTATGAACATAATATTCTAATAAAAAAATAAATAAAAAAGCATAATGAAATTATTTTGCATTGGGATGGTAAAATGTTACCATCTTTAACTAGCAAAGAAAAAGTAGACCGATTAGCAGTAATAATAACCTGTGATGGAGATGAACAATTGCTCGGAATTCCAGTGATACCTTCTGGTACTGGTGAAGAGCAAGCTTTTGCGGTTTATGATGTATTGGTAATATGATAATATGATGTATGTGTAAGGGTTTGTCACTGACGATGCCGCGCGTGTGTTTGGTGTTCGCCGATCGGGGCGCGAGGCCGCGATGACTGTTCGAGCCGCTGTCCTTTTCGGCGTGGTACCGATGCCGCGGTGTTCTTTCGGCATGGTGCCGCAAGGAAACGTCGTGGCGATGAGCGGTGCCTTTAATTTTTGAATATGGACTGCTATAAAGACGGGTCTCGATGACCAGAGCAGTCAGTTGTCGCACGACTACGAACGAATCGACATCTTTCCGCGTAACTCGCCCTTACAAACTTCAGAAGTGGGATTGTTTGAACCAAAATTAAGTGAATTTTAAGTAATAGTGACGTGCGACGCTCGCCTTGTTAAGTGACTATAGATAATAGAGGGTTAAATTTTTTTTGTGTGTTTTCTCTCTTTCTCGTGCGTGTGTGACATAATTAAGTGACGAAATGGTGAATCCAAGTGAATTTAAGGTTACGCAGTTAAAGGAAGTACTGCAAGCAATGGGGCTGCCCACTACGGGATCAAAAGGTGAATTGATCAGTAGACTTCAGGAAGCAGACCCCGATGGTACATGGGTACAGAATGTCCACACACAGCCGCAGGAGGATCCAAGTACATCGCAGAGCAGTGTAACGGCTCGCGATTATGAGTTTCTGTTAAGAGAAAAGGAACTCATGGAAAGGGAAGTGAGATTAATGCAGAGAGAGAATGAACTGTTACGCAGTTCACCCCGACCCAGCAGTACCACAATGGATACAAGAATTGGTATCAAAGCGGTAAGCGACTTGCTTGGCGATTTTGATGGTGTGAACGTAGTGTTCAAAAATTGGGAAAAGCAAGTTAACCTGCTGCGTACATCATACCATCTGGACGACAATGCTGCCAAAATTTTAATTGGCACACGACTGAAGGGACGAGCTCTTCGGTGGTTTCAGTCACGTCCAGAACACATTGAAATGGATGCAACCAGATTACTGCAAGAGATGAAGAAGATGTTCGAGAAGAAAGAAACCAAACTAGAATTAAGAAGAAAATTTGAAGAGCGTGTTTGGAAATCGGACGAACCCTTCGCGGCATATTACCACGACAAAATTGTGTTGGGTAATTATATACCGGTGGACGAAGAGGAAATGATCGAATACCTGGTCGACGGAATACCGGATCGGCAGATACGGAACCAGGCGCGGATTCAGAATTTCCAGTCAACTACGGAATTATGGGCGGCGTTCGAGAGCATCACACTAATGGATGGAAAGCAGCGGACGCATCGAGAATTGGCGGGCAGAAGCAAGACAGAAGTGCAAGAAAACCAACGATAGCATCAAGTCAGAAGTGGTTCTTTTAAGGAGGAGAATCACAACAAAATGAGGTGTTACAACTGCAGCGGATACGGGCACATGGCTAAAGACTGCAAGGAACCGCGACGAGAGAAGGGTTCCTGTTTCCGATGCGGCGAGATGGGTCATAAGTATACGGATTGTAAAAGTAAGTTAGACAAACAACAAGTAGCTTGTGTAGACCATGTATCCGAACAACGGGACGAATTTATAAAGACTATCGGGTTGGAAATATGCGATGCTGATGTAGAATCGAAATTACTCTTAGACGCGCGAATCGATACGGGCAGCCCGATCAGTTTTGTGAAAGAAACTTTTGCGCCGCGATATCTGACCAATTGAACGAGTGTTTCTGACAAGGCATTCTGTGGCCTTAACGGTAGTAGATTAATTGTATTAGGATCGGTAACAGGGAATATCGAATTAGATGAAAAGGTGGAAAAGGGAATATTTTTGTATGTGGTACCAGATGATACCATGGCTGTCTCGGTAGTACTGGGTAGAGACGTGATGAGGAAATTCAACATGAAATTAATAGTACCATCAGCAGTTGCCGTAGATGAAGCGATTTCGGAAATTTTAAACATAGACACTCTCGAGACGTGTGTTACCAGTACTGATAATTTATCAATTAATGTAGAAATACCTCAGTCTGATCAATTACGCGTTAAAAATATTTTTTCAACAGAATATTTACAGCCTAAGCGTCCTGAATTGCCAAAAATTAAAACTGAATTAAAAATAGCTGTGACAGAATTGAAACCATTTAGTTTTTCTCCGCGCAGACTTTCGCATGTTGAACAAACCAGTTTACGAGAAATATTAGATAACCTACTGGCAAAAGAAATAATTCGTGCAAGTGAGTCAGAATACACTTCGCCTATTGTACTAGTTAAGAAAAAAAATGGCGAATATAGGATGTGTGTGGATTATAGGGTACTAAACAAACAAATTGCGAGGGATAATTACCCGATTCCATTGATTGAGGATCAGTTGAATATATTAAAAGAAAAAGTTTACTTCAGTTTGCTTGATTTAAAAGACGGTTTTTACCACATACCAATTGCCGAGGAATCTGTTAAGTATACCTCGTTTATCACGCATTTCGGTCAGTTCGAGTTTGTAAAAATGCCATTTGGCCTGAAACCAGCGCCAACAAAATTTCAGCGTTATGTTAGTCAGGTATTTGACGAATTGATTATATCTCGGTTATATGGTTGCAGCCGAAGGAATTAGTCCGACGGATAGCGGTATTGAGGCAGTATTAAGATTTCCGGTGCCTAAAACCACGCGTAACGTGCAAAGTTTTATAGGTCTTTGTGCGTATTTTCGAAAATTTATAGAAGGGTTTTCGATAATAGCTAAACCACTTTACGATTTAATGAAAAAGTATACTGATTTTAAATTCACAGAAGCCGCGTTAAATGCATTTGAAATATTAAAAGCAAAATTAGTTACGGCACCTATATTGGCAATTTACGATCCCCGAGATCCAACTGAGCTTCATTGTGATGCTAGCTCATTGGGTTTTGGTGCTGTGCTCATGCAGAGAAAGAAGGATTTAAAATTACACCCGGTATTTTACTTCTCGAAGCGTACGACGGACGTTGAAAGTAGATACCATAGCTTCGAACTTGAGACATTGGCAATTATTTACGCGCTTAAGCGATTTCGGATCTATTTGCAAGGAATTCCGTTCAAAATAATTACAGACTGTAACTCCCTTAAATTAACACTGCAGAAAAAAGATATGAACCCTCGAATAGCGAGATGGGCATTAGAACTGGCAACGTACGATTATACCGTGGAGCATAGGCCTGCCGATCGGATGAGACATGTAGATGCTCTTAGCAGAACAATAGGCATTTTAGTAGTAGAAGATAGTCCGTTCGAACACAAATTGTCTGACTCTCAATCACAAGATAAAAAAATAAAAGAATTAATCGATAAATTGAGTAAACAAGAAGATTCATTATTTGAAATGCGGAACGGTCTTATATATAGAAAAAGAAAATCGGAGTTACTATTTTATGTGCCAGAAAATACGGAACAGAACGTTATTTTTAAATACCATGACCAAATGGGCCATTTAGGTGTAGAAAAGACAGTCGATACGATATTGAAAAGCTATTGGTTTCCGAATATAAAGCCAAAAGTACAGAATCACATAAAGAATTGCATGAAGTGTATAGTTTATTCTCCGCCAGCCGGAAAAAAGGAAGGTGTATTGCACGCGATTTCGAAGGGCCGTGTTCCGTTCATGACACTACATATCGATCATTTTGGACCGGTTGATAAGCAACATTTGATAACGCGACATGTATTCCTAGTAATAGATGCGTTCACTAAGTTTGTAAAATTGTATGCGACTAAAACGACTGCTAGTCGCGAGGTTGTAAAATATTTAACGGAATATTTCCAAAATTATAGCAAACCGCAGTGCGTCGTATCCGACCGTGGAGCGTGCTTCACCTCACAGGAGTTCAGTGAATTCTTAAGCAATCAAAATGTGAAGCATGTGTTGATAGCTACTGGTTCGCCACAAGCCAACGGACAAGTGGAAAGAGTGAACTGTGTATTAGCACCTATGTTAAGCAAATTAACCGACAATGATAGTGGACAATATTGGTATAAGATATTATCGGACGTAGAATATTGTATTAATAATACTGTAAGCAAAAGTACGGGTGAAACTCCCAGTAGATTAATGTTCGGTGTGGACCAGCGTGGTCAAATTAATGATGAGATTAAAGAATACCTCGATAGTCTAGGAAATGAAACAGGTCGAGACTTAGATGCTATGCGAGATAAAGCTGCCGATAAAATTGTTAAAGCTCAAAATTATAACACCGAGTACTTCAACAAAAAACATAAGGAACCTCATAAGTATCGCGAAGGAGACTATGTTATGTTGCGGAATTTTGACTCTACGGCGGGAGCTCCAAAAAAGCTAATTCCACAATTTAAAGGACCGTATGTAATAAGGAAAGAGCTAAGAAATGATCGATACATTGTAACAGATATAGACGGCTTCCAAAATACACAAAAGCGGTATCAGGGCGTATGGGAGCCCAAGAACATGCGATCCTGGGTGGAAGCGAACACACCTAGTGACGGTAGTATGTAAGTAAGTAATAGTATGTAATTATCCTGTTTTTACTTATATTTTTCAGCTATATTTGGTTAAGGTATATTGCGTGTTGGTGTGTGTGTGTTAGGTTGCAAGTTGTATCAAGATTGCGTAATGCGACGTCATGTGCATAGTCCGAGGACGGTCTATTGTCAGGACGGCCGAGTTGTAAGGGTTTCTCACTGACGATGCCGCGCGTGTGTTTGGTGTTCGCCGATCGGGGCGCGAGGCCGCGATGACTGTTTTCGAGCCGCTGTCCTTTTCGGCGTGGTACCGATGCCGCGGTGTTCTTTCGGCATGGTGCCGCAAGGCAACGTCGTGGCGATGAGCGGTGCCTTTAATTTTTGAATATGGACTGCTATAAAGACGGGTCTCGATGACCAGAGCAGTCAGTTGTCGCACGACTACGAACGAATCGACATCTTTCCGCGTAACTCGCCCTTACATATGATAAATTTTTTAAAAAGATTTTCGATTTCCATAGATTTTATAAATAAGGATTCCTCAGAATAGGAAAGTGATCCCAGTTATAACGCAGGTTTAATTATAGTAAATAATTTAGTTGTAGTTAATGATACGGCAGAAGGAGGTTTCGAACTTATAGAAGAATTTAACGATGTATTATCGCGAAATGAAAAAGAAAAACAATTTATAATGCAAACTGTGTCAGACTACAGAAAGCGCTATCCAGACGCAAAACAGACTACATTAACGAAATCTCTGTAAAATGTCTTTAGTTGTATTTGTTGTATTAAATGTATTTCTTGCCTTGTATATGTATATTAAAAAGTATTTAAACTCAATACCTCGATACCTCTTAGTTTCTTATCTTCGCCTTTAACTATACGGTGTAATATTCACCACATGCAGATAAAAATATTATGCTCTGATTAACTATAACACATTTATGTCCAATCTTAATTTCTCTACTTGTTAAATTATTATAAGAAATAAAACTAAAAGAATTGGTATTTTCAATAAAATACGTAAAATTTGACATATAAATTTACAAAAATATGATAATTAGTTAATTGTTATAATGAAAACATTACATTTTGGTACTATTATAATCAATATTTTGACACAAGAAGAACGTTTAGTCATAATCAAAAGTCTTTTGTTCAAATATTCCCATTCCTACAAAATTTCATGTTTTTCGCAACTTTAACGTCGATGATTATTATCCTTATCCGATCAACTTCAAACTTTGCAGGAATTATTTTCTTACCCAAAGGCACAATTTTCGGGAGGGGCCGCGAAAAAATCTCGCAAAAAAATTTCACCAGGTATAGCTAAGGACCACCCTAATGTTAATATAAAAGATTTTGTATTGTTTTCTACAGCAAAAGATTCTCTGAACTTTGGAGAGGCACAACTTTCGCACCGTTTTTTGGTGATATTTTCCAATTTATATGAGAAAATAAGGGTCCAGTGGAAAATCGAACAATACCAAGCAATAGAGCAGATTTTTGTTTTGAGAAACCACTCTTTCAACTTTCAACGTTAACGTTTTTTTTGTTGTGTGTGTGTGTGTGTGTGTGTGTGCGTATGGCCGTTTTTTAATTAAAAAAAATTTTTTTTTAATTATGCAACTAATGCTAATGTTACCGCTTACAACTAACGAATCGGGAAGTTCTTTGTGTGGCTTGTGGAGAGTCACACACAAATGCTGGTTGATTGAGTAATCCCTTGATTCTCGTCCAGGGGGCTTGTTCCTGGAACGGACAAGAATCGCAATCTAGACTTGCTTTTCTGATTTACGGCTGGGTCTACTGCTCCGATCGCGCCGAGCGAGACTACAATAGAGCAACGGTGTCGGCGACGGCGACACGCTGCGCGTAGCCGTTTGGATCAGTTTAAAGGTCGTGGCATATTAGGCCGCCGCCACGCCAGCTCAGCACAGCGCCGCCTCGCCAAGCTGGTGGTCATTGCCGCACACTAGACGCACAACGCCGCGAGCACCGCACCAGCACTTTTTGTCCTTTTTTTTCCTTTATATATGTTCCTCGCTCTAATGTTTTACATTTTGTCTCTTGTTCCAAATCTTTTGGAAAAGAAGGCCTCATTTCAGCTGTTTGTTTACGCCGTTGGTTACGTAGTCAATCGATATATCTGTACCTGTAGAAAAATGCTCGAGCCCAAAAAGTAGCCCCCCAACCCGTTCCTCAATTTTCAGTTCCCCTTCAGAAGGCAAATCGTTCCTCAATTTTCGGTACCCTTCCGAAGGCAACCCGTTACTCAATTTTCGGTTCCCCTTCAGAAGGCAACCCATTCCACAATTTATCAATCCTCAACTCTGTTTTACTTCCTGCAAATGATTTTTCAAATTAAATTAAAAACACCTATTGTTTATGGCGTCCGGATAACAATTACCGCAAAATTGACAGTAATTTGTGTGAATAAAATTTGTATTATATAAATATTTAAAATTTGAAAATTAGTATTACAAAAATTATCATTAATTAACAAATATACGAAATCGACGAACCAATTTTATTGTTTGCACTATTCATTTTAGTCGTTTTTACGAATAGTTAAAATCGTCTTTCGTATACCATACAAAAAAAAGCAAATCCAGGGCCGCCGGCAGAACATTATCGCTCGGAATGTTCCTTCGTTCAAGGCAATGCAGGGGCGTGCTAGCGCTGTGCCGTTGCAGGTACAGTGTGCGCATCCCCATTTGAAACTCATAGAAGAAAGTTCAAACGGCGTGGCGGCGCTGTGCTGAGCTGGCGAGGCGGCGGTCTAGTGTGCGCATTTTTCCACGGCGATACGTAGGCGTGCTGGCGCTGTGCCGTTGCAGGTACAGTGTGCGCGTCCCCATTGAAACTAACAGAAGAAAGTGCAAACGGCGAGGCGGCGGCCTAGTGTGCCACGACCTTAATGGTTCTCGTGTTCTCACAATGTAATGCCAATTCAAAATGCTTTATTTTTCATTATTTTTTATGAGACTTTTATTGGCTTGTTTCTGGCATTATTCTGAATAAAACAAGACCAAACACGATAAAATTTTGCCCGTATTTACTCTACATGTGAGAAGCATAATTTATAATTCATCATACATTCAACGTACGCTATAGCATATGTTTGAATAAACAACTTAACATGTCGAACATATGTTCTCAAAGAATACCTAATCAGAAAAATAATAATTTCATAAGTTATTAATAAATGTGTTAATCGCATTGGTATTTTAAAGAATAGAGCATACAATACAGTTTTTCTTTCCTCCTCACTAGCCATCCTCTTCCATATTCTACAGTTACACCATAGAGTCAATGAATCCAAGAAGTAATGAAAAATAAATCATTTTTAATTGGCAATACACATTGTGAGAATATGCGGGCCTTTGAATTGCCAACGACGGCGACTGTTCGTGTCTTTCTGTCCCACATGAAACTTTCACAGTCGATTAAACCACTAAATACAATTAAAATTGCATCGTGCTTGGTCTTGCTTTAATCAGAAAAATGCCAAAAATACGCTTTGAAAGTCCCATAAAAAAATAATGAACGTTAAGATGTTTGAATATTCGATTCGTTGTGTTAATGTAGTGATGTTCACAGCGATATACCCGAGCCGAGAACAATAGTCGCTGCCCTGCGGCGCGGCACAGCGGTAACGGGTAGTAGGTTGAGTATGCCTGGACAAGAATCAGGACCTCGTACCTGGGACAATTTTCGGATGTTTACTGTTTCGAAAACCCCCGAGGTTCCGAAAGGTCCCGCTGACCGAGGGCCGATGGGCACACTCAATGACCACGATAGAGGAAAATCCCCTTATATTGTAAAAAACCTCCACGGTCAGTTTCAGCATCCCCAATTCTGTCGCTACACACACATACAAACATTTTGCTAAAAATAGTCTAAAATGACTCTAATGACCATGAACGTGAATTTTCGGGGTAATTACAATAACTTCCCTATGAATCGGGAAGTTAATTAAGGACAAATTCGGAATCAGCGTGAAAAGCTCAATAAGAATCACATAGTGAGAATCGAAACATTTTTTGGCTGTTGGACCGTATAATCAATCACGCGAACTGTTTCCTTAGTTTCCCACTCCGTATTTGACTACGATGCCATCTCAGTCTCCACAACGAGTTCAAGAACATCTAGCGGCTTGTAGTGAGACTTGCAAGTATGCAAAGAACAAGGATTATGTGCAATGAACGAGGCTCTACTGTAATTCACACTAGAAAATACAATTTTGTAAAAACTGTGAGTACTCACTGTTTATTTTGTATGATCTCCAGAATAGTAGCTTCCAACTCTTCTCTCATCACAGTCGTGATGTCCATGTATTTCGCGACACCGAGGGCCTCCATTCTGAGTACCTGGTAATCCTGATCTGCCAATATTGGAAAACCTAATAATGGTACCGAGAAGTGCACCGCTTCTTCGCTACTTTGCAGACCTCCTTGATAGATGAACATCTTAACATTGGGGTGTGCTATATAACAGTATTCTACGGTTAATAACCAAACGCGAATGGGTATACAAGATTCACGAGAGAATGACTATCTAAATATGTCTATTGGAATTTGAACATACGAAAAAAACCAAAGGAAATAGTTTCAACATTAGAATTCGATGTCACAATCGTTGCATCATTTAATATTTACTCGAACGTCTCAAGCACCTACGACATATACTACAATAATTGCAAGGCAAGAATTAAGAAACGAAAACAATGGAATAATATAAGATGCTATGACCTTAAAATACCGATTGTTGTTCTTTCGTTTATGGCAAAAATCAGAATTCGATAAAATTTTGAAAATAGGTTCTTTTTTTACTAATGTGACGATTTCCAGAAGGATTTTTGGCGGGTCGAAACAAAAAGTTTATCATTTCAATGTTGCACTCTACCTTAGCCGACTACTGACTTACCGACTTTGTACTTTATGTTCGTGCTGTGCGCATGCGTCATATATATATATATATATATATATATATATATATATACAGGGTGTCCCAAAATTCCTCCGACACCCGAAAATGGGAGGTTCCTTGGGTCATTTGAAGTGACATTTTCCTTTACAAAAATGGCGTCCGCGGCTTTGTTTAGGAGTTATTAACGAAAAACACGGACCAATCAGAGCGCGATCTAGACATGCGATGACACGTTCGGCCAATTGACAGTTGGCGCGTCGGGCCGGCTGTGCTAACTCGCGTCTAGGTCGCGCTCTGATTGGTCCGTGTTTTTCGTTAATAACTCCTAAACAAAGCCGCGGACGCCATTTTTGTAAAGGAAAATGTCGCTTCAAATGACCCAAGGAACCTCCCATTTTCGGGTGTCGGAGGAATTTTGGGACACCCTGTATATATATATATATATATATATATATATATATATATATATATATATATATATATATATATATATATATATATATACACTGGAAATTAATGTAAAATGTATAGAAAATTTCAATTGTTAACCCAAGTGAAACAATATCTACAATGGGAAGATTATGCGATGAGAATTAATTTGGATTTGGTTAACCCGAAAAGTTTACTTATTTAGTTATATTATTATTTATGTGATTAGAATGAGTTGTGGTTAGGTCGGGGTGAAGGCAGAGAGCACGCACACGACAATCCAGGAGTAGTCTTTAAAAATTTCAAGTATACCTTATATATGTATTACTTTAAACTAAAGAGGATACGTTTACAGATGATATGTGTGAATTTTTATGGCGCTGTGAGGTGAACTAGGCTGGTGATGATCCCTTTTTACAACTAATTGAAGGTGTTCTATTTAAAATAGAAAGTCGGTAAGTCGGTAAGGTAGAGCGCGACATTGAAATGATAAAAATTTTTTTTCGATACGCCAAAAATCCTTCTGGCAATCGTCATTTTAGTAAAAAAAGAACCTATTTTCAAAATTTCATCTAATTCTGATTTTTGCTATAAACGGAAGTTTCGCCACATCTATATTAAAGGGACCAAAGAGATGTTTCTTGATTATTTGAAGTTACTTTTTACTCTGTTTGCGTTAAATGTTGTGACGTTGCAAATATTCGACGTCACTTCGCCATTACGTGCGAGTATATTGTAAATATTACGAAGGACCGGACCGAGAAATAACGAGACGCGAGATCGGGAATCACAGGATTCGAGAGGGTTCTGCGAGGAATTTCCGCAATTAAAGGATCGCGCAGTGACACGTCGTGTAAGCGCCGAGAATGGCAATTTTCAGGGCCGAACAGCGTACCAGAAAACGGGGCCACCGACCTTCGAGATTTTTCCTAGGGAGACGATTCACATGCAGGAGAAAATTAATAGCACAAAGCGAAGCCCCATCCACGGGCTACCAAATAAAGGGTTATCGAGGACACTCGGTCAATCGACTTGGAGGTGCCAAAGGGACAGGAACCCCTGACGAACACCTCACCATTTTTCGGTCCCGCCTCATCCCGGTATAAAAAGGGTTCCTGCGAGGATGGTGTCACCGGAAAGCCAGGACGAGGCACGTGCCTCTCTCAGGTCTCACGAAAAGCGAGATTATTTCGCGTCAGGGTCCAGGAGCTAATAACCCTCGTCGAGACGCCCCTGCTACGCGAACGTCGCGCGAGGGTACAGCGCTCTAGGAAATTCGGCAAGGAGGTCACGTATCGACGATCACCATTTAAAAGTCTCGTACCACACACTGTCGCTCCTCTAGCTCCCTTGAGCCAGTAAAAATTCGGTACGTGTTCGAACAATCACAGTCACGAGTACGCGTGAGTTTCCCGGTATCCCGGTTGCGCGGGATTCCGCCTTTCGAAGACCAGCCAGTGGTTCCGTGCGGGCCGAAATACTCAGGCGAGAACCCGAGTGTCGAGGGGCCAATAGGGACCTTTTTTTTTTTTTTTGCGTGAGGGAAATGCTTTTACGCATACCCCGTACCCCCTGGGAGAGATACGAGGTTATGTGGGGCTACGTGGCCAGAAGGGCTCACAATTACCCACTAAAAACCTCACGACAACCTTCCCTAAGCTATCCGGGGGCGGCTGGGATCTCCAAAGAACACAACCAGCCATCGGCCAATAGGGACCTACTGGAGATAGCACAAAGGCAGGCGAAGTGTTCGATAAATCGGTTGCGAGCTGCCTCGAGGTTTGTCGCGCGAGGATTCCGTCCTCGATCTTTAGCGTAGGCCGAGACGCCGAGCGTCTCGTGCCGTCGGCTCGGTCCGTACTGACGGCCCTTTGAGCAATATTTCACGTAGAGAGAGTTCCTTCAATCGCGCATTCGGAAGTTCCTCAGAGGAATCGCGTCTCGCGAGAATAGCTCGTTCGGCGTTCGGTCAACTGTTCGAATCTTGTGTCGTACTGCGTAACGGAACGTGTCTCGAATTCGTCATTGTGCGTATCATAGGTCGTGCGTTTTGCGTGCGAGAGCTATCGCGACAGTCTCGTATCGCGCCGACCATCCGCGCTTCGCGCAATCCCGACTGTCGGAAATTTGGTAAAATCGGTACCGGCCATCCGTACCCTTGCGCACGATTTTAATTACGACAACCGCGTTGCGGCCGATCACCTGTTCGCTAATTGTGAATGAAGAGCGCGGGCTCTCGGGTTGCGGTCACGTAACCGCCCTTTTGTAAAAATTAACTGACAAGGAATAAACATCCACTCGGGACAAACTATGACGTCGTCAATTCCCTTGTGAGATCCGTCCTGCCGTAAGGGCTATCCTCGTCCTTCCCGTGTTCGAATCATCTGGCCCCGTCGCGTCCTCTTTCACGATCCTCGTGTCTCGAAGGTTCGATCTCCGAGCACGAGATTCGCATCGCGTTTCGCGTGGCGTTTGTTACGGTGCCTGGCGCCCGAACGGCAAGGTTTTGCGGAAACATCGAACCTTCGACCGTCGCTTTTGTCTCGAGCAGACGACGGGTATACGGCTGCTCGTGACCCGGCCTACGGCCTGTAAAAGCCCGAAGTCGTTCCGTCGGAGGTTTTGCAGCCTTCGCTCGTGAGCGACGTAACAAAGTTTTTCGCGACATTGTCAACGGATTTTTAACAAAAAACACAGACCAATCATGGAAAAAGTTGTTTTAAATGACCTCAGGAATCACCCCTTAACACATGAACCATTTGAAAAAGATATTCATTAGATAAAGATATATGTAGTAAATGAAAAATGAGGCTGTACCGAGAATGCTCTGCTGAGGAAGCCATTTTCCAACAAAGATATTATCCGGCTTGTTGTGCATGTCCTTTTCGAATTTCCACACAATTTTGTAGGGCAATTTGGCGAAAACGTCAAGGAAAACTTGTAGGGTTTCTTTTGGCAAGTCCGAGCTCATAGCGTTGCTGCCCAAACTGAAGTAGATGAACCCTTCGGTCGCACTGTCCACAAAGCGTTTCAGATCCTACCAACAAAAAATGTAAAGATGATCATCTGCCTGTGTAGGTGAATGATGAAGTTAACACAAGGCAGGTGCGGCTCTCAATATCTATGACTATGTAGGTCTTATCGCTCAAGGCGCACCATAAGCAAAGGATTAATTTAAAGAACTGATCTTCCCTACTGCAATAATACTGTCCAACAACTAACAAACGTTTAGATTTTCACTATGCGTTTCATATGAAGTTTTTTGCGCTGATTCCGAATCTATCCTTAATTTTTCTCTTAATGTAGAGTTTTTGAGAAATTGGATTTTGAAAAAAGACATATTTTTCAACATTAAACAAATATTGTGACTTTATTATACAAGATTTTGAATTGTCCTTTACAGCAAAACGTTCTGTAAACTTTTCCAAATACAGTCATATCCAGTATTAATACATTATGAATGTTTAAATGAATGTTAAAACAATCATTAAAGATGGAAAGACATGAGTTTTGCATCAATTGTTGAGAGTACTTTTCAGTTTATATTAAAGATAAGGGTCCAGCATAAAATTAAAATATATTTTTGTGAAAAACCCCCTTTTGAAGCCAGTAATGTCAACATTTTGATTGAACCAGAAGGCAAAATATCTCCGCCCGAAATGAGTTTCCGCCATAACTGCTGGTAATGTCATTGACATTGATGATGTCAAGACATGCAGTCGTTCGACGGAAAACAGCGCGGCAAGCTTAGGACCTCCTAGAAGTCAGCCCCCCCATGTTGAATTAAATAATTTCAACAGTTGTTCAGACAATGAGTTGTGCTAAGCTTGTGCTACATTGTACTCAAATATTAAAATTATAATATAATAAATTATATTAAAAATTGAAAAAACAATTTTTTGAGTAGCCCCCCAATTTTAATTTTTTCAATTTTCTTATTTCTACTTAGGTGTGGTCGGTTGTGCTAAGATGGTGCTAAAGTATTGCTTTATAAAAATAATAAATCAAGAAGTTATGGTAAACAATCGTTCTGGACATCTAATTAACGTTTAAGTTAGATGTTAGTGACAATTATCCAAACAGCAACAGGATATCCCAGCATCGGTAGTACGACCATGGACGGAGTAATTCTACATGAAAAAAACAAATCGGAAATGAAGAAAAATTTTATTATTTGTGGCTTCGTTTTCGAGAATATCAGTTTTGAATATTCAGCGTGTGTGTGGATCTCGATGGATCTCGATAGAAGTCAATGTCACTTATAAGTAGTACTAATGTCGTTAGTATGAACATGATGTGCTGTACTACTCATTTCTACCTATGGATTTAGAATGGATTTAGTTAATAAATTACTTTATTAATGCAAAAATTGTTGGAAATGAGTAACACAGCACATTGTATTGATACTAATGATATTAGTACTATTTATAAGTGACATTGACTTCTATCCAGATTTAGCCATCTAAACCATAGTTAAATGTACACGTACTCGCTGAATATTCAAAACTGATTTTCTCGAAAACGAAGCCTTCAATGAAAAAATTTTTTTCTCTATCTTCGATTTATTTTTTCATGTAGAATCACCCCGTCCATGGTTGTACTACTGATGCTGGGACATCCTGTATAATCATATATCTGAGTTGTGCTAGTCTAGCACAAGATTGCACAACTTCCGATTTCTCGAGCACAACCATACAAAGAGTACTTTACTCTAGCCCGCAGCCCTTCGCGCTTCAATACTATAGCATGAATTTGGCTAACATAGCACAGCTCGGATATTCAATAGTATATCGAAAGTGGCTAGGTCCTTAGAGACAGCTGAGACCTGGTAAGATGCGTCTCCCAGCCCCCGGGAGCAAATACGAAAAGTGGGACCCTGGGGAACTGGTATACCAGGTATTGAAGAGGAAAAGGCGATGCCGTTGGGCGGTGGGGTTTTAGTGGGTCGTGGTACGGGTCTAGAAATAGAGTCCCGTTCATTCAAATTCCATCATCGGAGGAGCCAAGCCCCACACTACCCTCCCAAATTTCATCATAGAGGGTGTACGTAAAGGTATTTCCCCACCGCCCAGAAAAAAGATATTCAATAGTATGTTTTGCCGAATGACCAGAGGGCCCAATTAATGATATAGCATCGATGTGCAAAGGACCGCGGATAAGAGTAAGAGTACGTTCATACACGGCGGAATTCGAGCATTTTTTACCTCACGATTTGAATCGCGCGGAGCTTATTTACATTAGCGTCTATGTATTCGTTCACCTGTGACCGCGCGGTTGAACAATCGAAAACAAAAATCGCGCGTTTTCCGCCGTGTCTGAACAAGCCCTAAAGTGCCCTTTACATCGTTGTACTGGAGAAATAGGAAGGTGTGCTGACTTGTGCTAGGTTAGCACAACTCAGATATACATATGATTACACTGTACAACAAATTTTAACTTTTTTTATGTTTTCATATAACTGATGAGTGGACCTTACAGAGTTTTTGGCGAAACTTCCGTTTATAGCAAAAATCAGAATTCGATGAAATTTTGAAAATAGGTTCATTTTTGATTAAAATGACGATTGCCAGAAGGATTTCTCCCGTTTCGAAAAAAAATTTTTTATCATTTCAATGTTGCGCTCTAGCTTATCGACTACTGACTGAGTTTTTTGCGCCGATCCCGAATCTGTCCTTAATTTTTCTCCTACACGCACAGGTTTTGAAAAACATGACTTTGAAGAAAAAACTATTTTTCAACTTTAAACAAATGTTGTGATGTTATTATGATAGATATCAAATTGTTGTTTACAGCAAAAGATTGTGTACACTTTCGTGAATACAGTGATATCCATTATTAATGCGTTATGATTGTTTAAACATGTTTAAATAATCATTAAAGCCGGAGAGACACCACTTTTGCACCAAACTTTGATGATATATTTTAATTTATCCCAAAAATAAGGGTCCTACATAAAATAGAACTACACCACGCGATAGAGCAGACTTTTATCTTGACCTGTCAGGTTTCGAACGTCGACTTTTACCGAGTCAGAAAGCAAAATATTAGCGCGGAACACGAGTCACCGCCAGTCGTGCCCTGCATCGCCGTGCAGTATCCCGTCGTACGACCGCACTAGTGGCAGAGCACCACTGGCGGTAACTCGCGTCGGACGGTGATATTTTGCTTTCTGGTTCGGTAAAACGTCAACGTTCGAAACCTGACATTATGGTTTCTCAAGAAAAAAGTTTTAAGAAAATTGAAAAGAATTAAAAGTGGAAGGCTACTCAAAAAATCGTTATTCTCAATTTTTAGTCGTATTTTGTACATTATAATTATAATATTCGAGCACAATGTAAGACAACACATCACAACTGTTGAGATGAATTAATTCAGCAAGGGGGGCTAACTTCTAGTAAACAAGCTTAGGTTCGGGAGGGAGTATGGCTGGTTGTATTCTTTGGAGATCCCAGCCGCCCCCGAATAGCTTAGGGAAGGTTGTCGTGAGGTTTTTAGTGGGTATTGTGAGCCCTTCTGGCCACGTAGCCCCACATAACCTCGTATCTCTCCCAGGGGGTACGGGGTATGCGTAAAAGCATTTCCCTCACGCTAAAAAAAAAAAAAGGTTCGGGAGGGAGTAACTTCCTCCCTGGTTTGTATGTAGCGAGAGGGTGTTCCGTTGAACACGCATTTCATCCGGGCACGCTCATTAGCTTAGAGTCCCACATAACCATGCTTACCACCTCCACGGGGGAGGGTATGCGTAACACATTTTCCCCACGTAAAAAAAGTTTTAGGTTAGGTTTGAGGAAGGAAGGTGGTAAAGAGCCGCTCTTAACCCTTTCGCGGCTGAGTTTCTACGGAAGTAGCACATCAAAACAAAATTTGAAAAACGTATATTTACGGACATTGCAACGAATCGGTTAAGGCGGGGCCTACGGGAAGGAACCCCCTCCCACGATTCGGAGACGCCCGAATCGCCGGAGAATCTAGGGACGTGGTAGTATTGATACTATTCGCGTACACGGGATAGGGGACTGGTTCCGGGGATGTGCGAGATGCACTCCTCCCAGGAACGAGGCCTTACCGCAGTTGAAGGCCTTACCCCCTTGCACTACACCACCCTTCCATTGACTGTTAGGACTATTTGAGGGTGGCGTTTCCCTACCCTGAGGAGGGAATAGCCTACACAGGGTGTACCAAAACTCTTGCAAACCCTGGAAGTGGAAAGTTCTTGAAGTCATTTGAAGCGACCTTCTTCTTTGGAAAAATAGCCACCGCGGCTTTGTTTAGGAGTTATTAATGAAAAACACTTTTGCAAAGGAGAATGTCGCTTTAAATGACCTCAGAAACTTCCCATTTCCGGGGTTTGCAGGAGATTTGGGACACCTTGTATGAAGGCTGCGAGGGACCCAGATGTGTTCGGATAGAGTTCTTGGGTCCACCACGCAGTTATTTCTAGAGACGGCCATGAAGATTTAGTTGGTATAATAATGTCTATCGACGCAATTGCCTCGGGGGGATTGGGTTGCCTTTACCTAAGTCGGGTAGCTATATTTTATGCTACAAAGGCCGAGCCGAACGTAAGGGAGGGCAGCGCGGATAACAGAGACTACGCTAATCCGAAGCGACTGTGATTCTGCGCGTCTCTTTCTTTCCCATACGCTGAAACATTCATCGTCAATTAAACCACTAAATACAGTTAAAATGATATCGTGTTTGATAATGCCACAAATATATTCGTGCAAGTTTCATAAAAAAATAAGTGATAATAAAAGAATTTTTATTTTGCTATTAAATTGTGAGGACGCACAAGCATTTGAACTGTTGCAAAGACTGCGACTATTTGCGTCACATTAGTAGTGCATTAGTAGTGTTTAGGACAAGGCGTCAAAATTTAATTTGTTAAAGCTGTCGAGGTAGAGCGATACAGCCCTAGGTGGCCCCCCGCGTATCACGGTCCCAGGATATACGCTCCTGAGAGTAACGCGCTCGCGATGTGTAATCACGTGATTACCGAGAACCGCCGCTGATCGCGCTCAGCACCTAACCGTTAGATTCGTTCGAACGCTCAGCTGATTCAGACGTTACGCAATCGCGCCCTTTTCTTTGTACGCAATCTGTAGACAGTACTGTTACGTCTGGTGACGTATAGTGTAGGATAAAATACGATAATATAAATCAATACATTATTAAGATACCGTTAACCTAAGTACACAGCTTGTAACACGAACACGATAGCCGAGAAGAACCTATTCTTTTATCAATCCGCGCACCATACGAGCCGATCGATCACTTCCATTCTCATCTTTACCTTCGATCGTATTCCAATTCCACCTTTATCAATCGTCCAACCTGTCCAACAATTCCCACATCTCGCATAACACTCCCACTCCTAATTACCCCACTCCATATACATTCCAGATTTGCGAAGCTCACCAGAACGATTATTCTTTTAAGAAACACTTCTTTTCCGAACTCCATTTGGAGACGTCGTCGTCTCCTGGAGTCCCGCGCGTTCAGCCCAGAGGCCTTACCTCTCGGGACTATTATAAGTTTTGTATTTCATTTTATATTTTAATCATTAAAGTATTACTTAAAATAGACTCAGTGTCTCGTTATTTCAAAGTTCTTCATATCGTATGGAATATTCTCTTTCGTAATCATTCTTCATAGAGTCTTGATTATTCACTTGTATGCCCAGAAGCCTACCAGCGGCTCTGTACGATCGTGAATATTCAGACGTATTAATTGTCTTGAAACGCACTCGTTGCATTTATTAAAATATTCCATGCCACGTCGCGCCGGACGAAAATATCAATTGCGAAAGCTCGCACGGGAGTTCATATCAGAAACGTCTCTTAAAGACAAATATATGAAATTGCTCGGTGTCCGCGCTCTCCCTACGATCGTCCGCGACACCATCATCAACGAACAAGGTCAAACGCGAGCAGAGCTGATCAGAGGAAAGCAGCCTGCTGATCCTACATGACCGTCAGACGTGGTAGGAACCACCCCGCGCGCGTAGACAAGCGGACCAGGAGCAGAGCGGCTAAAACTACTACGCGACATTGGCAACCAATACTGTTGTCTGGGCTAAGGGCGGTGAGTGCTACTTGTAAATCGTATAGCAAACCGTTGCGTCGTGACCCGAGTCAGACACGGTTATACTTGCCGTGTGGACTCTAAAGCTGATATAAAAATTGTCGTCTTAATCCGCGTGCTTGTGATTACCTTGAATCACAGAACCGACTCGCGGGACGTAACAGTACCTATACGTCTCAATTGCATCCAGTTTCGTTTACGCGATTGTGTTATTAAACATAGTTTCTGCCGGATCAACACTCCTTTCTTTCTTATTGTTCTTTTTCCGACCTCACCCCCTCACACTTTCCACACGATTTCCCTTTCCGAACTTCCTGCGGTGTTCAAACCCGATCCTACAAACAAACATCCATACAGTCCACTACCAAACCTCAAATCGTCCCGGGTTTCTGAACATTTTGGTACCGAGCCGGATATTTTCGTTAAATCGTGACAAAGTATCGCGAGCACGTGTTGAAAAAGGAAGATGGCAGCCAAGTTCGAAGACGTGATGTTGGAGCAGGAAGCCGCCATGAGATCTCTCGCTCGTGTCCTTCCCAACGTAAAGAAGATCGGACAGAACAACTTTACCGTGGCCAAACTTCAGCAACGCATGGATTTCCTGAAGGATACAAGGTCCACAAGGTCTCCTACTTCACGGATGAGCAGTTCAGCCTCTGCGAGGATGAGTACCACCTAGCTGCGGATTTCATTGCCGATCACATCGAGAAGCTGAAATCGTCCAGTCCAGCCTCGTCGTCTGCAACCATGCCTGCCGCAGCCCAGTCCCGTAGCGATCTCCCCCGCATCGGCCTACCTACGTTCTTCGGAGAACCCACCAAATGGGAAAATTTTCGAGATAAGTTCACGTCTAAAACTCTTGAATTTTGACCCACCGCATTCCGGTTCCGCTGGGCAAGTTGTAAAATCAACGCCTGATTCTTGTCCTTCGGCGAGTAACCAGATTGCGTCCCATATCACGTCTAATACATCGTTCGCGACTCCCCGTATTCTGCTTGCGACGACGTGGGTCATCGTGACCTCCATCGCCGGTCGGGATGAATGTGTCCGAGCACTGCACGACCAGGGTTCCGCCACCACCTTGATGACGGAATCGCTCGCGTACCGATCACGCGTACCCCGTCGCCGCGTTTCCGTCGATATTACCGGTATTGGAAATCGCGAGATTAATGCACGAAGGGTCCCAATTCCCATTAGCCACGCGCGTTCTTCAACACCACCTTTACGTTGACGATTGTGTCTTTGGCGCGTTCGAAGAAACCACGTTAATCGAGACTCGAAATCAATTGATTGCATTGCTCAGCAGAGCACATTTTCGTTTACATAAGTGGACGAGCAATGCTTCGCATTTGTTGACGGATATTAGTCCTCAAGATCGTGGAACCATCCAAGAGAAAGTATTGCACTTTGATGACACTGTAAAGGTCCTTGGTGTCGCGTGGAATCCCGACGTTGATGCATTCCGCTTCAAAGTCACGCTTCCTTCTGATATCGCGAGCACCAAACGAGCGGTCTTGTCAAACATTGCTCGCCTTTTCGACCCATTAGGATGGGTCACTCCCACTACAGTGTATGCAAAGATTCTAATGCAACAGCTGTTGTTGCAGAAATGCAGTTGGGACTCTCCACTTCCTCCGGTCCTTCTCGAGCGCTGGGAGAAATACCGAGCAGAATTGCCGCTGCTCAATATCCTCTCAATTCCGCGATGGACGAGACAAAGTCTCAACGACGTCTCTTGCGAATTGCATGGCTTCGCTGACGCGTCTACGTTAGCGTATGCTGCTACGGTATATCTGCGCATCGGGACCCCCTCCGGTCGAATCGTCATATCGTTACTCGCCGGTAAATCGAAAGTGGCACCGGTCAAACCATTAACAGTGCCACGGCTGGAACTCTCGGCCGCCCTTCTCCTTGCTCGTCTCGTCGTTTTCGTGCGACAAGCATTGCACGACATGCCGGCCAACATTCCATGCTATTGCTGGACGGACTCGACCATCACCCTTTGTTGGTTACGGCAACCAGCGTCAAAATGGAAAACGTTCGTTGCGAATCGGGTGGCTCAAATCGAGACCACTCTGCCCGATGCCACTTGGCGCCACGTACCGACTGACGAGAATCCTGCAGATTGCGCGTCTCGCGGCCTGCTTCCGTCGCAATTATTGCTTCACGACCTTTGGTGGACAGGCCCTTCGGGGCTGCAACAGTCAACCGACCAATGGCCCCCTAATCTTCCCGTTTCGTCAGCTGACGCGCTTACCGAGGAACGTCCGACCATCCAGGTCAACATTTGTCAACCTCGTACGCCCTGGCAACTCAGGGATCGGTTCTCGTCGTGGCCAAAATTATTAAAAGTCAGCGCGTACATTTTTCGATTCGTTGCACGCACTCGAAAACGGCCCGAAGTGACCTCGAACTTCGTAAGTCGAGCCCTCGAGCTCACGCCGGAATTTCGCTGAAGTCGGATCAGATCCCAAGTTGAAAGTATATGTGCAGACATATACAGCTTCTCCCCAACGACAAACAATCGCGATCGCGTCCATTGATATTTGCAAGCCCGTAGTATCACAGAGTAGCCTATCCTAACCTTGGGGAGGGAGTGGATAAGTCTCTGACTAGCAGAGACAGAGTAGGGACGGGATTCGAAACTTGACACATTCAATCTGGAATATTACGAAGTGGGGGGGAGCCTAAATGGGCAGGCGAGGCACCCTGCAGGTCTGAAGGTGAGAGGGCCCGACGTTCACTCCGAGCTTTAAAACCGCTCAAAAATCCAACAATTAGGTAGCATGGCCCTTCTCATCAATGACGACCGGACCCGTCTAGTAAGCCGACGAATCCGAAAATGGCCCGGGCTGAATAAAACGGAGGAGAGGCGGAACGACGGAAAAACTACAACCCGTTAGTGGGCCGAGCTGCTGGAAGCGCCGATTGTGATACTGGTGATGAAAGATACGGTGTGCCTTATGGAAGTGAGGGGCGGACGAGCCGCTGCCCTCCCAAGCAGCACCATTCTACTACTACTACTACTACTACTACTACTACTACTAGTTCTAGATTAGATCTGGGCCCGACAATACATACAGAAATCCATTTGAAAGCTGTCCCACTCCCAACCCAATTTAATCTAAGGCTTCGTACAGACCTAAATGCTTTGGTTCTGTACGAAGCCTAACCGCCAACTAACTTGGACTATACCTTTTCTTTGAGATCCTGTATACGATTCTGTACATTTTAGTTACCGTTCACTGACAGGTTGTGTGTACGTGTAATCTAAAAGTTTTTTACAATTATCTCCGAAATTAACTCCGAAACAAACTGTCCTTGACCATGACAACATATGTGAGGATAAACGTTATCGGAGCCGTGTCTCCTTTTGCCAATATCTACCTTGTCTTGTTATCAGATTAAGAATAATGTACTCTTAAGAATCGTTCCGTATTTCGAGATGAATTTCCACGTATCTCTATGCTTCTTAACTATGTACCAACAATTTAGGAATGTAATATAAACATAATGTAATTTAGAAATGTAATAGAATTTTTTGGAAAATTGAGGAAGAAAGCGACGGAAAGTCTCGCAAAACCGAAGTAACAAATTCAATCAAATAGACACTGAAATACCAACACTTTTCGAAGCCGTACCTCAGCTGACCTTCTGCAGCATATTTAAACAAAATAAACAACATCTAGTTGATTCAATACATTAGCATAAAATTTAAAATCCTGATGTAAGGTTTTTGGTATGTATACCTCGGGCAAAGGAGGCAGGTTCTTCTCGACGTGGAAAGAAGTGAAGGTGATCATGTTCGCAAGCTTCGGTCGGGCTGGCGTTATGGCGTCAGCTTGGTTAACAAATATAAGGCTGACGTTCTTCTGTATGTCGAGCATCGGCGGCAAATTGTTGCCGAAATACTTTTCTGCTAATTTCTGCTGACGTGGTAAGAGATCGCGGTACATGTGATACACGCACCGCCATACTTTAAAGAAATTGTGTAGTCTTTTCCAAAAGGGTTGATTCGTCCCCACGTGCGCCTCCACTTCCCAGGTGTACTCGTGCGATGGCAACACCAGACCTCCGAGCGCGTGTTCAGTAAAAGAGAAAAGTCCCAGTGAGCTCAAACCTAAAAGTAAACCAAAATATAAGGTTGTTGCAAATGAAATGACCATTTTGAATTTTTAACATAAACTTTAATTTTACAAGCTTTATTCATATTCCGTTAATCGAAATAATTTCCATCGACAATACACTTCTTCCATGGTGATATAAGTGCCAGAATGCCTTTCTGGTAGAAATCTAATAAACGCGAAGCAATAAAATTATCAAATGCAGTTGTTGGCCGTTCTTCCGTTTACCGTTCACCTCAGAATTCGATGAAATTTTGAAAATAGGTTCTTTTTTTACTAAAATGATGAGTGCCAGAAGGATTTTTGACGAGTTGAAAAAAATTTTTATCATTCCAATGTTGCACTCTACCTTACCGACTTTATACTTTATGTTCGTACTATGCGCATACGTCAATTAGAATGAGTTGTGGTTAGGTTGGGGCACAGGGGGCGCAGTGGCTCAGTGGGTAGAGCGCGCGCCTACGTACCCCGTGGTCGCGGGTTCGATCCCCGACGCGGCACCTCTGGAAATACTCCAAGTGCTCTATAAACTGTGGTGCCCCCAGGTGGTTCGGAACCCACCTTTATAAAAACTGTAGGTCCCGTTGCGATGCGACGTAAAAAAAAAACGGAATAACAAACCTCAAAAGGAAAGGTCAGGTGGACGGAGCTATTTGCTGAACACCGACCGGACCCGAGGATGATGGTCACATCCAAGCAATCAGTCATTATTTCTAGAATGTGCCAAGCCCACCCAAAGAGGAAGGAGCACAATGGAACTCATATCTACGCTCCGAGGAGACAGATTTCGGTGAAGTTGGAGCGTCTGACCTCCGCTACCCCACCGCGAGTAGTAGGTAATCGGCAAGAGATAGCTTCTCCCCAACGACAAACAATCGCGATCGCGTCCATTGATATTTGCAAGCCCGTAGAATCACAGAGTAGCCTATCCTAATCTTGGGGAGGGAAGTGGGTAAGTCTCTGACTAGCAGAGACAGAGTAGGGACGGGATTCGAAACTTGACACATTCAATCTGGAATATGACGAAGTGGGGGGGAGCCTAAATGGGCAGGCGAGGCACCCTGCAGGTCTGAAGGTGAGAGGGCCCGACGTTCACTCCGAGCCTTAAAACCGCTCAAAAATCCAACAATGAGGTAGCATGGCTCTTCTCATCGATGATGACCGGACCCATCATAGTAAGCCGCAGAATCCGAAAATGGCCCGGGCCGAATAAAACGGAGGAACGGCGGAACGATGGGAAAACTGCAACCCTCTAGTGGGCCGAGCTGCCGGAAGCGCCGATTATGATACTGGTGATGAAAGATCCGGTGTGCCTTAAGGAAGCGAGGGGCGGACGAGCCGCCATCCTCCCCGGCAGTACCATTACACTAGCTACTAGCTAGGTTGGGGCACCTGACGTACAGTCATACTAAGTCGTTAGGGTTTACTAACTATAGTAACGTCTTAGTACGACAGTAATAGTATTTTTGAGTTATTTAAATTGAAATATCTCCTGAACTACTAACTCTTCGATATACATAGTTTAGTACTTTTTTATAGCGAATGTCCAGCTGCATCGATTGATGTATTAAAAAATACCTAAATCCATTTTAAAAAATGAAGTTGATCTTCATATGTCCTTTACGCGTCCTCATACAAAAAAGCTACTAACACTAGATTAATGCCCCCTGGAAACCATGCAAGTTCCATTTGATACATTTCTTCCTAACACCAATAGCAGCCGTGTTATTCAGGTGTTCGTTTTCTGCGGACCACCATGTTTATGTATTACTTTAAATTAAAGAGGATTCGTTTATAGATGATATGTGTGAATTTTTATGGCGTTGTGAGTTGAACTAGGCTGGTGATGATCAATTTTTACAATTAATTGAAGATATTTTGTATAAAATAGAAAGTCGGTAAGTTGTTAAGGTAGAGCGCGACATTGAAATGATAAAAAAAGTTTTTTCGACTCGCCAAAAATCCTTCTGGCAATTGTTATTTTAGTCAAAAACGAACCTATGTTCAAAATTTCATCGAATTCTGAGGTGTACGGTAAACGGAAGTTTCGCCCAGTTTTTACAACACGTTCTTCTTTAAATATTTTTCCATTCAAAAAGCCATCTAGGTACTCGAAAAATGGTGATCAGTAAGTGACAGGTCAGGCGAATAAGGAGGGCGAGGAAGAACCTCACATTTCAAATAGGCTAATCTTTTTACTGTTTTTTCGCAATATGTGTTCGAGCATTATCGTGGAGCAAAATATCACTACGTCGACTGACTAATGCCGGCTGTTGAACACGCAGTTTCTCGTACATTATATCAATTTCCTGACAGTATTTATCAGCATTTATGGTTTCAACTTTTTTAAAAACGAATATTGTTCAATGCCCTTCCCTGACCACCATACAGACACCAATACTCTACGGAGATGAAGGTTAGGTTTCGGCATATGTTTTGTAGTTTCATCTGCGTCTAGTTATTGTGCAGAAGGACGTCGATTATCGCAGAGAATCTATTTTTCATCGCAGGTAATTATCCTGTTTAATATGCCTTCGTTATTCTGTCGGAAAAGTAATGTAGAACTGATCTCTAGAAGGCACATCTTGTTTCTTTCAGTGAGCTCATATGGTACCCATTTATCTAACTTTTTTACTTTTCCCAAAGCCATCAGATATCGTAAGACAGTTGAATAGCGTATATTGGTTTTCTTCGCAATTTCCCGAACAGTTAGACGTGAATTTCTTTCAACTATATCTTTTAAATCTGAATTTTTAATAGCTGTTGGTGTTTCGTTGTAAAACCCTCTGCGAAGGGATAATCTCTGTGGACGGGACCGTCATAAAAGTGGAAAGGCACAGCCAAAAATTGGCAAGGCGACCGTTATTTTTAAGTACTTAACTGGTAAAACCCGCAGCTGATGAACACATGCGGAATTATTTGATAACCATAACCGCTCATAACCGTTCTCCTACTTCCACCATTGTTTCAAACACACCCTCCAACACAATTTTCCACCCAATCATATCCAATTTTCCCAAGACCACCCCTACCCTTAAACCTTACCATATTTTCTACGCGAACACGACAAGTCAGAACTGTTTCGACTACCGATTAGACAATATCCAGTACAGCCGAGTCTGACTTGGAGCCAGCAAGCCGATTTGAAATGCTCTCCTGCGATGACTTTCAACATACGTGGGTTTTTCCGTAATATGCGAACATGAGGATGTGTAGGAGGTATAGTTATTCTCTTTTGATAAATGTTGGTTTATAGCATAAAGGATGAAAGAATGTTCCAAAATTTAACAATTTGTTTAAACTAATATATTCTTTGGGTGTTGGATCCGCGCTTGCCGGCGCGCGTGAGCGCATTGTGTGTGTGCGTGCGCGCGCATGTCCGTTTGTATGGTATCAAATTTTTTGTTAACGTTTTCTGAAAAAGTAACAACGCGATCAGAATAATGCATGATGCAATCGATGTACCCCGCTGTAACTTTGAGCTGATTAGATTTTGGTCCATATTGGTCAAATAGTTTTTTAGTTTTTTTTCGAAAGAAGTTGATTTAATAATGCAATTTATACAAGAGGACGGAAATTTTCCACCGAAGAAACAAACGTAATAATTATATATATTTTTTTTATTTATTGTTTTTTAATTATGCAACTAATGCTAATGTTACCGCTTACAATAATCGTAAATTATCCCAATGCAAGAGTGAGTTAATCATCTCTACTGTCGAGAATACATTTTGAATTAATATCGATGAAAGCACAAAAAAAATTTATATCACAATCTTTGAAAAAACAATTAGTTTAAAACGAATTATTAACTGAGATTAAAATTAATATAAAATATATGTAGGAATATGGATTGAGAAATGGTTCCATGTGATGCGCGTCGAGAATCGAAACAGCGAGCTTTCTTCTCGCTGTCAAAGATTCTGCGATCAACACTCATTTCATTGCGGCTTTGAGTATGAACGCGTGCAAATATGTGTGAATGCATGTGTATATGCGTGAGGCCGAATGTCCACTGTCATGAAACAGTTTTCAATGTTTTATAATCAGATGTTCTCTGACCTTTAATACGAATTGACATATGTTAATAATTAATAAATCGTATTAATCCTTTATATATGATAATTAATAACATTGATGTTGAAGACGGGCTGGTTAATGGAGCGTGCGGAATATTAAAATTTAGTACTTTTCAAGGAAATACTAAAATTCCGTCTATATTGTTGTCAGATTTTCAATTGCCCAGAGTGGGAGTAAAAGTAAGCGAGTAAAGTAACCAAGCGAGCAACGAGCATACGATATTGGTTTCACGCGACGGCGTATAGCAAACATTTTGATAAGTAGAAAACTATTGAAAATTCCTGAAAAGGTATAATCTTCTTAAAACGTACACTAAATAATGATAATAATATATTGCAATTAATGAATCGGGAAGTTCTTTCGGTGACTCTTGCAGAGTCACATACCAAATAACATCCGTACCACTAACCCTCTTGCGAGCTCGCAAAGCTAGCGAGCTATAACAACCCTACTTGCGAAGCTCGCGCAGCGAGCGAGCAACAATAACCGCCTAGTTAACTTCCCGATTCATAGGGAAGTTACTGTAATTACCCCGAAAATCGAAAATCGATTTTTTAGCAGATCTTCACGTTTCATGGTTATCGAAGTCATTTTAGACTATTTTTATCAAATTGTTAGTATGTGTGTGTGTGTGTGTGTGTGTGTGTGTGTGTGTGTGTGTGTGTGTGCGTATGGCCGTTTTTATGTTATCAAATTTTTCGTTAACGTTTTCTGAAAAAGTAACAATGCGATCAGAATGATGAATGATGCAATCGATGCGCCCCGTCGTAACTTAGAGCTGATTAGATTTTGGTCCATATCGGTCAAGTAGTTTTTTAGATTTTTTAGTTTTTTTAGTTTTTTTCGAAAGAAGTTCATTCAAGAATGCAATTTATACGAGAGGATGGAAATTTTCCACCGAATAAACAAACGTAATTATATATATTTCATTTTTATGTAAAAAAAATTTTTTTTAATTTAACCCTTTGAACACGAGCGGTGCCGATACGGCGTCCGGCAGATGTTAAGTAGCAACTCGAGCGGTGCCGATACGGCGCCCGGCCGATGTGAAGTGGCAAGGATGCATCTTGGCTATTGTTTTACTAAGTATCACACCAAAACTAATTACAGAGTGTAATATTTATCAAAATTTGTTGTTTTCGACATATAAATGAATAAACTGGTGAAATTTTTTTTTTTTAATTTTTTAAAAATTAAATATTTTTGAAGTACCTGTAAAATGTTCACCTAATTTGGCCGAAATCGTCTCGAGTTGCTGGTTCGCGCAAGCGAAAACGGCCTCGAGTTCAAAGGGTTAAAAAAAATTTTTTTTTCAATTATGCAACTAATGCTAATGTTACCGCTTACAATAATCAAACTAGCTGGTTATTGTTGCTCGCTCGCTTCGCGAGCTTCGCGGGTGGGGGTGTTGTAGCTCGCTTTGTGAGTTCGCGAGAGGGTTAGTAGTACGGATGTTATTTGGTGTGTGACTCTCCACGAGCCACACAAAGAACTTCCCGATTCGTTAGTTGCAGTATATTATTATCATTATTTAGTGTACGTTTTAAGAAGATTATACGTTTTCAGGGAATCAATAGTTTTCTACTTATCAAAATGTTTGCTGTATGGCGTCGCATTAAACCAACATCGTATGCTCGTTGCTCGCATGCTCCATTAACCATTTTTTGATATTAACTTCCAATTTCATCTCAGTTAATAATTCGTATTGAACTGCTTGTTTTTTTAAAGATTGTAATATAAATGTTTTTGTACTTTCATCGATATTCTTTGAAAATGTATTCTCGGCAGTAGCGATGAATAACTCACTCTTGCATTGGGATAATTTTCGATTATTCTAAGCGGTAATATTAGCATTAGTTGCATAATTAAAAAAGGAAAATAAAAAAAATTTTTTTTTAAATAAAAAAAAATTTGTTTAAATTATAAAAAAATAAAAATAAAATATATGTAATTATTATGTTTGTTTCTTCGGTGGAAAATTTCCCTCCTCTCGTATAATTTGCATTGTTGAATGAACTTCTTTCGAAAAAAAACTAAAAAAACTAAAAAACTACTTGACCAATATGGACCAAAATCTAATCAGCTCTAAGTTCCAGCGGGGCGCATCGATTGCATCATTCATTATTCTGATCGCATTGTTATTTTTTCAGAAAACGTTAACAAAAAATTTGATACCATACAAACGGACATATGCACGCGCACACACACACACACACACACACACACACACACACACACACACACACACACACACATTTTGATAAAAATAGTCTAAAATGACTCCAATGACCATGAAACGTGAAGATCTGCTAAAAAATCAATTTTCGATTTTCAGGGTAATTACAATAACTTCCCTATGAATCGGGAAGTTAATTAATTACAATATTTTTTACTATGATTTTTAAACGATTACTACCTCAATTCCCTTTGAATTTGGATATAATCTAAAGAAATGTGCTGATATTAATCAAAGAATTCAAAATCTGATTGAACATCATTCAGCTCTCGGTATATTTACTGATGGCAGTAAAATTTTAAATGTAGAATTTGTTGGTTCCGGCTGTTTCTGTCCTGAGCTAAATTATCACTCAACTAAGAGTATTTATCATAATGCTTCTGTTTTTACAACAGAGTGTATTACCTTGAATGATGCAGTTGATTTAGTGATGAGTCATGATAATCAAAGCTTTATTATCTTCTCCGACTCCCTTCGTGTGGTAGAATTAATGTTTTTAATGTTAAAACTAGTAGATACATTTTGGAAATTAAAAGACAATTCAGTCAATTTCATGAAAATTCTAATAATCACTCATCAAATTTTTCTGGATTCCGGCCCATTCGGGGATTTGGGGTAACGATAGGGTTGACGCCCTAGCTAAGGAGGCTACTGAAATTTTTAAGAAAGAAGCGTTTCTCAATACAGCTTCAACAATAAAAGAACGAAGGCTATATAAGAGTAAAGCTTATTTTCAAAGATTCTATAAAAACACTTGATCACCCTGGTTCGGGCATATAAACTTACCTCGACAATGTATCGTTACAATTAATGGATGCAGGGCAGACCATTACCATTCGGCAGCCTCACTTGCTCGCAGTACCATTATTGATAATCCGAATTGTAAATGTCATCAAGATCAGGAAACGCTTAATCATGTTCTATGGCAATGCAATTTATACAATGAGCAAAGAAAAAAATTTATTCAAAATCTGAACAGAATTGGTTTTCAATTGCCGTTGGACATAGGCTGTTTGATATCTAAACTGAATATTGGAGCGTGTGTGTGTATGTTAGCCTTTCCGAATGCTTACGATCTGCGTGCCTAGGGTTTTTTGTTATATATAATGTTGCTACTGTGTAATACATTTTGTACTAATTTGTATGGTTTGCTTTATGTTCTAATAAATGTCATACGAGATTTTCTTTAAAAAATACTGCTTCAACATCAGCTTGTCTCAAAACACAAACATGAACGAAGAACATGTTATACATATGTTGAAATACTGATATCCTTGTACTCGCGATAGGTTCAAAATTAGTAGGGTCGTCTGTTATACTACTTATTTAAAATGTATGTATACAGTGGAGTAATAACTTTATTCACCATGAATATTTTCGATACTTGTAATATTATGAAAAATTGTATACAGGGTGTCCCACTCGATTTCAACATCTTCATTTTCTCGCTATTGCTACTCATAGCAAAAAATGTTTCAGGGGAGGCTTAAATGGTATCAAGTGGAGAATATTCTGATATTATTAGTTTTTTGTGAGCAGACGCGTAAAGGTCATATAAAAGTCGACTTTGTTTTTTTTTTTAAATAGAATGAGGAATTTTAGTAGTGAAACTTCTTTTGGCGCAGTAGGCGTAAAAACGATTCGCGATGAAACGGAAATGTGGGTCGGAAGTGGCTAGTGCGTAGACTCTCGTACGGTTTGGGAGAGATAGAGAGCACGAAAGCATAAGCCTTACCGTCATTTTTATAGTGCGTCACAGATTGTTTCTAACCAACACGTGTTATTTACATAAACAAATAAAAATGACAAAAACAAATGCAGAATGTAAAAAAGAATTATGTACGTTGTAGAAAACAGGCTGCTGAGAAGAAGGTGACGAAAAGTACAGCAGAAACTTCAACTGAACGTGTGCGAAAATTTCGTGCTCGTAAAAACTTATTAATTAACAATGATTTAAATTTTGATAAACAAATTGCGGAGGAATCCAAACATCTTGCTGGATCATCGACAAGTACATAATTATCAGCACCTATTTATCTGTTTCAAACTGATATTGAGGAACATAACTTCACATCAAGTAAATTACACAACATGGTTAACACAGGGAATAGAGCAAATAACACTGTCCAACAAATTTCAACTTTTTTTATGTTTTCATATAACTAAAGGGCGGATCTTATAGAGTTTTTTGCGCTGATTCCGAATCTGCCCTTAGTTTTTTTCCTACACGCACAGTTTTTGAAAAACATGACTTTGAAAAAAAAACTAATTTTTCAACTTTAAACAAATGTTGTGACGGTATGATAAAAGATATTGAATTGTTCTTTGCAGCAAAAGATTCTGTAGACTTTTCTGAATACGGTGATATCCATTATTAATACGTTATGATTGTTTAAACATTAATAAATAATCATTAAAGACGGAGAGACACCACTTTTGCACCAAATTTTGATGATATTTTTTAAATTATCTCAAAAAATAAGGGTCCAGCGGAGAATCGAAATATACCACGCGATAGAGCAGATTTTTATCTAGAAGATCCACCCTTTCAAGTTAGCAACAAATGACGTTTTTACCTATCCAGAAAGCAAAATATCATCGTCTGACACGAGTTGCTGCCAGTGGCGCTCTTCCACCAGAGCGGTCTTACACCGTGTGGCGCGCCGACGAACGACCGCGCTAGTGGAAGAGCGCCACTGGCAGCAACTCGTGTCAGACGATGATATTTTGCTTTCTGGATAGGTAAAAACGTCATTTGTTGCTAACTTGAAAGGGTGGATCTTCTAGATAAAAATCTGCTCTATCGCGTGGTATGTTTCGATTCTCCGCTGGACCCTTATTTTTTGAGATAATTTAAAAAATATCATCAAAATTTGGTGCAAAAGTGGTGTCTCTCCGTCTTTAATGATTATTTATTAATGTTTAAACAATCATAACGTATTAATAATGGATATCACCGTATTCAGAAAAGTCTACAGAATCTTTTGCTGCAAAGAACAATTCAATATCTTTTATCATACCGTCACAACATTTGTTTAAAGTTGAAAAATTAGTTTTTTTTTCAAAGTCATGTTTTTCAAAAACTGTGCGTGTAGGAAAAAAACTAGGGGCAGATTCGGAATCAGCGCAAAAAACTCTATAAGATCCGCCCTTTAGTTATAGGAAAACATTTTTGGTGTTGGACAGTGTAATCCATCAACAAGTTCAGTGTTAAATGACGTGAATGTGTGTAATGTTAATTCTAGTGTTATTCAACCTTATAGTGACTTTCAACGCTATAGACCAGTTCATAATCAATTTTTAAAAAATCATGTGCGTGGAAATCACGCGCGACAGAAGTAAAACTTCTTGCAGTCTGGTAATGTTTAAAAGTACATTAAGATTGGAAATAGTAAATAAAGCTAATGAAGCGACAATAAGATCAGGAACAACTCTCGATGCAGTATGTACAAGTCATTTAGACAAAATTGAATGAAGAATATTTATATCATATTTTAGCTATCACAAGCCAATTGTTTCAATAATAGAATCATAGGAAATCATAGAAGAAAATGATGAACGATCAAAATTTGTGACGCAAAGAAGGAGAGCGTATGGGAAATGCTATAAACTATGCCTCTTTCTTTCCCTAAAATTCCCTATCATACCTCGATAAATGATTTAAGACTAATTATCACGTTATATGCTTTGCTCGATGCCATACATGTTTTGCTTGAAATATATTTTTATAGAAGTACATACAGTGGGTGTACAAAGTGTTCGTACACTCTTTAAAATGGAATAACTTTTATAATTGAACAAAACGACCTGTTTTTTATAATTAATTAGAAGCATTGATTTAAAAAATGATAAGTAAAAAAGATTTTACAAATATTATTATTGACAAGGTTACATGCAAAACTGAAGACCTTTGATAGTCATACACATACTGAAAATTTCATCGAAATCTTTTGACGTAGGAAAAAACGACACGCATCGAAAGATGTACGATTCTGTGGATTTTAAGGGAAAACCGATAAAGAATCGTGTAAAACCACAATTTTTACTACTTTTAACCGTGTATGTTAATCGATGTCGATGAAATTTTCAGCATATGTGTAACAAACGTAGATCTACAAAACACATATTTTAAATTTTCATTAAGGGCTCCAAAAAAATTTTTTTTAAATGCTTTCTAGTAGTAAGTAGTTTCATTTTTGCATGCAACCTCGTAAATTCTAATTTTTGGAAAATCTTTTTTGCAGATTATTCAGTAAACTAATGCTTCTACAGTAATTGATGATAAAAAAACAAGCCGTTTTATACAATTATATAAAAGGTATTCTATTTTAAAAGGTGTACGAACACTTTGAATGTTGTTTATGCCTGAATTTAAGTGCCGCAGCTATACGATTCACCCTGTGTCCTTTTTTGGATGTAAACATTTGATAAAACTATAAATTAATCCTTGACATAAATTATACGTAAATGTGAAAAATACCTATTAACGGTGCGTTGAACCTATGAGCGAAGACATATGTAGCGGGCACCGCGAGCATTTCGATCATCACTAGGTCGAACTTCTCGCTGCTGTTGGGTGCGTAGATCGCTTTCATATCCGTGTGGTTGAATATATGCTCGGCGAAAGTTCCAGCTATATCAAACAGATGACTTTCGACGAATGACAACCATTCAACCTTGTCGAACCGAAGCTTAATGAAATCGATAGTCCTGATGTCCTTGTACGCACCGCCAGTATCGATCTGCTTGAACGTAGTCAAGTTCATGTTTGGGATCGGATTCGATGTGACGAGTACGATTTCATGGCCGCGTTCGTGCAGTTCGAGCCATAATCGCCGGTACGGAATCTGGTGGCTGTAAGAAGGTGTCGGGACGAGCGCTAAGATCTTGGCTGGTTCCGCTTGCCTGACAATGCACAGCAGGCCGATGATCGAGACCACGACCGTCAGAACGAACGTCATGGTGGACGAGATTCAGCGAGCAACTGCCTGAGCTGGGCGCGGAACGACTAGTCACTGGATCACCCAGTATCACGGATTTACGTAAGACGAGCTTTATGAAGACACAGTAACAATATTGCAACCCATAAAAGGTATAGCTGAGTCATGGTGTCGAAGTGGGGTATTAGAGCAATTCATCATATACCGTAATTACACTATGTGGAAATACTCAGTGTCTCAGCACGTAATACCGAACGTGGGACTTCTTCACTTTCATAATCTATTCATTTTCTTTGCGCTTCAGATAGATGGGTCACGTTATGTTTGAAGTACCTTATATCGTTAATGGTAGAAACTATTCAAATGGATTACGATCTATATTTTTTTCCAGTATTATCAATTCCAAAAGTGGTTTTTGAAGTCTGATTACTTTTATTTCTTTATCTGCGATATCCCCGCTGATTTTAAACTCAAGCACAGCATAGCAAAGTCACAATGTAAACGACGTTACTGTGTAGACAGTAGTCATATATTCAGATCCATTTACAAGAAACATGTACGATTTTATGTATGTACAAATGTGTTTCTTCAGATTGTGACGGCGTATACATAGTATTTAGTTGTATACTTATGTTACGCGTACTCCTTCCTTTTCCCGAAATTGGCGATTCCTGAGGTCATTTAAAGCCGTATTTTCCCTTGCAAGTGTGTTCAACGCGGTGTTTTTAAAAAATTATTAATGACAAATACGAACCAATCAGAGCGCGATCTAGACGCGTGTTAGCAAAGATAATGTGGCGCACAGTGATCCATAAAAACCATAAAAACGAAACTATCCAAAGAATTGAACTGAAAATTTGTGGACAGATTGTCACAAGTACAACATTTACTTGGCGAAAAACTTGTTTTTATAAAGTTGATAAACATTAAATAACACTGCCAACAAATTTCAATTTTTTTGGAACTTTCGATTCTCACTATGCGATTCCCATAGTTTTTTGCGCTGATTCCGAATCTGCCATTAACTTTTTTCCTAGACGCACGGATATTTTGAGAAATTTAAGATTGAAAAAATATGTATTTTTTCAACTTTAAACAGATATTGTGATGCATTTTTTTTTGGACAACACGTGTTGACTGTAAAAATAATTTGTAGCTCCCGACTTACAATTAGCCTATGAAGGACCTAATCTGGATTGTAATGTATAGCTCCTCTCCGTTTCAACGAAAATTTTTTGGCGATCATAAATATCAAAGGTAAGATATATGTACAGAATGGTCCTTTTAAATAAGGACACCGAAATATCTCTTCAAGTTATTATGATGAAAAAAATTTTTGTTACACAATGTGGATGGTGTTGTCACGTCCGGTGGTTCTGTCATAGATAGTAATTAATAAATTCAATTATATATATATATATATATATATATATATATATATATATATATATATATATATATACAGGGTGTCCCAAAATTCCTCCGACACCCGAAAATGGGAGGTTCCTTGGGTCATTTGAAGCGACATTTTCCTTTACACAAATGGCGTCCGCGACTTTGTTTAGGAGTTATTAACGAAAAACACGGACCAATCAGAGCGCGATCTAGACACGTGATGTCACGTCCGGCCAATTGACAGTTGGCGCGTCGGGCCGACTGTGCTAACTCGCGTCTAGGTCGCGCTCTGATTGGTCCGTGGTTTTCGTTAATAACTCCTAAACAAAGCCGCGGACGCCATTTTTGTAAAGGAAAATGTCGCTTCAAATGACCCAAGGAACCTCCCATTTTCGGGTGTCGGAGGAATTTTGGGACACCCTGTATATATATATATATATATATATATATATATATATATATATATATATATATATATATATATATATATATATATATATATATATACAGGGTGTCCCAAAATTCCCTCAGCATCGGGAAATGGGAGGTTCCTTGGGTCATTTCAGGCACCATTTTCCTTTACGAAAATGTCATCCGAGGCTTCGTTAAGGAGTTATTAAAGAAAAACACGGACCAATCAGAGCGCGAGCTAGACGCGTATTGTACCGTTCCGCGCCGCGTGCCATCAGCTGAGCGTTGGTAGCACGCCGCGATGTTGTACCGAACAAGAGTTTCTCGATGATGTAAATCCTCTCCGATTTCGATGAGCTTCGGACACCTACTCAAGACCACGATTCTGAACAACATTTCCCTTTACAGTTTTTGTCTGCTGGTATTAGTTTAGAAAATAATAGTGCAAAAACTAGTGATTGAAAATGAATCGATGTACCAATATCTCATCCGATTTCGATGAAATTTTGATACGTTGTCAAGACCACGATTCTGAACAACTTTTCCCTTTACAGTTTTTGATTGCCGGCATTAGTTTAGGAAATATTCTAACAATATTTAATTGAAAATCATTCGATGTACCAATATCTCATCCGATTTCGATGAAATTTTAATACGTTGTCAAAACCACGATTCTGAACAACATTTCCCTTTACAGTTTTTGTCTGCCGGCATTAGATTAGGAAATATTCTAACAATATTTAATTGAAAATCATTCGATGTACCGATATCTTATCCGATTTCGATGAAATTTTGATACGTTGTCAAGACCCCGATTCTGAACAACATTTCCCTTTACAGTTTTTGTCTGCCGGCATTAGTTTACGAAATAATAGTGCAAACTATTAATTGAACTTAAACTAGTGATTGAAAATCGATCGATGTAAAAAATCTATGTTAATTAAATATTTAATTCGTGGAATTTATAACATATTGTATCTCAAGATGACCGAGATCGGTGAGGGCCCACATCATCGGCAACTTTACCCGAACTAGAGAAGAAGCATAAATTGATTAACTTAAAAACTAACCTATTCAGTCGTTAATCCATTTGCATGTTACACCAGTGAAGCACGATACACCACACTTTCACACAATTGCTCAACACTACACGTAGCACACTTTTCGAACTCGAAACGATAGCAAACGAAATTCCATACTCCGACGCGGCGCGGAACGAGACCCGTGTTCTTCGCGATTTCGCGCGAAACTGTGCTCTCAAACAATGTTGTCGATGAAGGCAGATTGTTTGAAACAAATGAAATCGTTGCCTTGAAGACATGCCTCCACAATACAATAATAAAGTCTGAAATTTTTATTGCATTAGGCTAGCCTAATTTGGCTGTTAGGCTCTAATGGGGCATGTAACGCGTATGAGGCCCGACTTTTTTTTTCAATTAGGCAAGCCTAACGCAATAAAAATTTCACTTTGTTCTTGTATTGTAGAGGTTCTCGCCCATGGCTTCGTTCTATGATTCTCGAAAAATCAATATTACCATATGATTCGCGAAAAATCAATATCTTCAAGGCAACGATTTCATTTGTTTCAAACAATCTGCCTTCATCGACAACATTGTACGCGGGGAGAGCACAGTTTCGCGCGGAATCGCGAAGAACACGGAAATTTTTCCGCGTCCGCGTCGGAGTATGGAATTTTGTTTGCTTTCGTTTCGAATTCGAAAAGTGGGCTACGTGTAGTGTTCAGGAATTGTGTGAAAGTGTGGTGTTACGTGTTTCACTCGTGGAATGGATTAACACATACAAATGGATTAACGACTGAATAGGTAAGTTTTTAATTTAATCAGTTTATACTTTTTCTCTAGTTCGGGTAAAGTTGCCGATGATGTGGATTCTCACCGAGTTCAATCACCTTGAGATACAATAATGTTATAAATTACACGATTTAAATATCTTTTTAACATAGATTTTTTACATCGATCGATTTTCAATTAAAAGTTGTTAGAATATTTCGTAAACTAAAGCCGGCAGACAAAAATTGTAAAGGGAAAAGTTGTTCAAAATCGTGGTCTGGATAACGTATTCAAATTTCATTGAAATCGAATAAGATATTGGTACATCGAATGATTTTCAATTAAAAGTTGTTAGAATATTTCGTAAACTAAAGCCGGCAGACAAAAATTGTATAGGGAAATGTTGTTCAGAATCGTGGTCTGGACAAGGTGTCCAAAGCTCATTGAAATCGGAGAGGATTTACATTATCGAGAAACTCTTGTTCGTTACGATATCGCGGCGTGCCACCAACGCTCGCTGGACGGCGCGTGGCGCGGAGGGATACACTGCACGTCTAGTTCGCGCTCTGATTGGTCCGTGTTTTTCATTAATAACTCCTTAACGAAGCCTCGGATGACATTTTCGTAAAGGAAAATGGTGCTTGAAATGACCCAAGGAACCTCCCATTTCCCGATACCGAGGGAATTTTGGGACACCCTGTATATATATATATATATATATATATATATATATATATATATATATATATATATATATATATATATATATATATATATATATACTTTCTGAATTCCTTTTCTTGTTTTATTAATATTGCGCGAGAATTGTAACCGATTATTATACCAAATATTGAATTGAATATTGAATTATCGTATTCTATACCGTACTGCGAACGATCGAATTAAGAAGAGTTATAAGATGTATTTTATAGCGAACTACATAGGATTGTTAACTCATGTGATCTATTTCAAAATTAAACTTCTTTTTTTAAATTAAAAGCTTCACCGAACTAATTCATAGTGAAATATGTTTTAAACAAATGAAATAATTCGAAACATAATATGCGAGCGATACGTGATAATAGACCGGTGCAAATGAATGGAATATCATATGTCCGGTCAAGAGATAGACAATGGATTAGGAAGAAAATGATTACAAAGAAATTGATGAGCATGCATCCACCATAAGAAAATTAAGCGAAGAACAATGGATTAACAAATCTATAAAGGGAGCCTCCTCATCAGGAGCAGTCAGTCGACAATCAAAATCTCCGGAGTTTTTCTCGTTCGTATTCAAAATCTTAAACGTACACGTAGTTACATAGTCAAAGTTCAGTGTTCATATACCATCGTGTTTAGTAAATTCAGTCAATCTAAATCAATCGTGCTAAGTGTTAAAGTATTCAGTAATAATTTAAAGGTGAAGTTTTAATTTAATAAAAGGAGTGTACACCCGCCGGATCACCAAGACACCACCAAATCATCAAAGAGCGACTGAAGCGAATACCCAGCGATCCAAACCGTACAATAGTTTCAGGAAACGAAGTACATCTATCGGTAAACGAGATACATCTATCGGTAAATACTAACAATTTACAATAAGATATTAACCAATTCTATGTATTCTGAATTTGTTTCATTTATAAAATATACTTTGTTCAATTGTTACATTTAAAATCAATCTCCTAAATCATTATAAAATACCCAACGTCGATTTCTTCGTTCCACATCCTTATTTAAAGCCATTTTCATTTAAAAGTACCCTCAATTACCCGAACCGAAGCCGGTGAATGCAGGTAGGTTCAAAACTGCGTTATATCTCCTATTAAAATCTGAAACTGTTTAATTACTCTAAAAACGTCCCAACAAGGACGTAACAGTGTCAATGGACCAATATCTGGTAGGAATAGTCTGGTAATTATTTAGAAAGAGACACTCCTCTCCGGTTGTTATGAAATTTAAATATGTTATAGGACTTAACATTTTGAATAACTTTTCCCGTTTCACATATAGAGGGATCACTTTCAGTTCGAGGTATTTACAAAAAACTATTGCTAATATTGTATTGAATTAAGACTGCTCCAGCGCGGTATCTGTTTAGTTTTTTGTAAACACATTGTGGAGATCAAAAAGAAAACAGAGTCTCACTCTGGTCATACATGTATAAAGCGAGCATTTAATTTGGAAGAACTACTCCTGGATTCTCGTATGCATAGTCTCTCTGACCCCTCCACGACTTATCCACAACTCATTCTATTTGCACATTCTTTGCATTGTAGCTGTCATACAGAATTTGAACTAGTAGTCGAAAGTAGGGTATCTAAGCGGGTTCTGAAACACCAGTTATCACTGTTGGGCAGATTTCTGCCTTACCGGCACCATCATTTTACCTTATAGCGTGAGCATATTTTTGCGGGGTAGGAGAGGGGGTTTTCGTGGTATGTAATACCTCTTATCAAGTTTCTTGGAATTGCGTTCAAAGACCAGTTTCCAGGTGTTGCGTAAGCCCTGTTCGTATAATTCATTAATAACAATTTATTGTTGAAATAACAGTTTAAATAAAGGGCAGTTTCTAGTACTGCGTTCAAAGCCAGTTTTCTGGTATTGCGTAAGCCCCTTTCGTAGGTGGAGGAGGGGGGTTTTTCGCGGTATGTAATATGATACCTCCTGGAGAACATTGCTTTTTTCCAGGAAGACTTGACCTTGAACGTGTCCGAAGGTATTTTGCGGTATAAAATATGACCAAACCAAAACACTTCGTGTGAAGGTTGACCAAGTTCCCCGGCCCATCCACTTCAATGATATGAAGGATGGACCAAGTTCCTCTCGCCTATCAAAGTTGTGATATGATGGATGGACCAAGTTCTTCTTGCCTATAAGGCCTGTGATATCGGGAAGGACCAATTCCCAGAGGCCAATTATGCACTTACCTAATTCAAATTTTACAACCTAGGGAACTTGGCGTCAACCTTCACACGAAGTGTTTTGGTTTGGATATCATGTTATTCTTGTAAGAAATGGCCAGATATTCGGATTCATAGGCGGAAACTAATCTGCAGAAAACAGTATGCGCGGCTCGCTTAAAACACGCACAATATATTGCAGTACTGTTACACATAAGTGACTGATTTATTTGTGTGGTATACGTTGGTTAGCATAATCCGGGCAGCCTTGAAATGAAATGTCGAGTTTGAACTTGCTGCCTGTCGGCGTATCCGCACTACAAAGACGTGCTTCCAGAAACCGTAGGTTTTCAACGGCCTATGTCGTTCAAAGACATCCGGAAATTTGAACGAGAAAACGACGTTTCCGTGAACGTGTTCGAATGAGTGCGCAGGAAATACGTAACGCTTCATTTGATCGAGAAGAAACGGGAGGGAAGACACGTCAACTTGCTGTTTCTACAGAATGCTGCAAAGACGCATAGTCATTTCGTGTGTATACGAAATTTGTCACGATTGGTTTCGTCGCAGCTTAGCAAGCAGAAAAATCAGAAATATATTTGCGATCGGTAAGTTGCACGTTTTATTATATTTTAAAAAATTGTTTGAAGGAAAAAAGCCACGATTTTTCCCTTCCCACAGGTGCTGGCAATATTTTCCCACGACAGAGAGGTTAGACGTTCGTACGGCCGACTGCGAACGGATGAACGATTGCGCTCTGATGCTTCCAATATCGAAAGAAGATAAGTGGTTGCGGTTCAAGAACTACACGAACAAAGAACAGGCGCCGTTCGTAATCTATGCCGACTTGGAGTGCCTGCTGCTGTCTGAGGGACTGGAAGGACAAGACCGCGCGGCACGCGTACAGTATCAATATCACCACACGTTTAGTATAGAACACTACATGCATTGCCGCTATGACGAATCTTTGTGCGATTTTCAGGATTATCGCGATAAAGAGGGATGCGCCGCGTGGTTCGCGAACAGGTTGTACGAACTGAGACGTAAATTACAGCCGATATTTGACAAAACGGTACCGATGAATACGCTAACCGAAATGGAAAAATTAAATTTTCGTACGGTCACACATTGCCACGTCTGTGAGAAACCGTTCGGCACTTCCGACGCGACCAGGATGCACGATCATTGTCATTTCACGGGCGCGTATCGTTGTCCGGCTCATAACGGATGCAATTTGAACTATTAATCTTCGTACGTGATACCGTTAATTTTCCATAATTTATCAAGCTATGACTCGCATTTCATCATTAAAGAATTAGCAAATTCGTTCGAGGGACTGATGACGTGTTGCCATTGACGAAAGAGAAGTATCTAGCTTTCACGAAAAACGTACATATCGAGAGACAGACGGGTAAAGAGGTGAAGTATGCAAAGTTTTTGAAATTCCGCTTCATCGATTCATTCAAATTCGTGAACTCGAATCTTGACAAGCTGTCATCATACTTGGACGAAAGTAAATTACGCATTGTACGAGGTGAATTTGCACAACTTTCCGACGACGATTTTAAACTATTGACCACAAAAGCCGTCTTTCCGTACGACTATCTGACATCGTACGATAAATTAAACGATACATGTTTGCCGCCGCGCGAAGCATTTTACAATCGGTTGTACGGCAGCGAGATATCCGACGTCGATTTCCTTCACGCGAATACGGTTTCGTCGCATTTCGTTATAAAAACGCTTGGAGAGTACAGTGATTTATACTTAAAATTGGTTGTACTATTGTTGACAAATGTTTTTAAAAATTTTCGCGATGACTGTCTCGAGAATTACAAGCTCGGTCCGGCGCATTATTACACGCTTCCCGGTTTCGCGTGGGACGTGATATTGAAAATGACAAAAATTTAATTGGAGTTTCTGACCGACGTTGAGATGCTTTTGTACGTGGAGCAGGGGATACGCGGTGGATTGAGCCAGTGTTCACACAGATATGGACACGTCAACAACAAATATTTGTCTACACACGACTCAAGTAAACCATCCACCTACTTGATGTATCTCAACGTTAATACACTGTCCAACAAATTTCAACTTTTTTTATGTTTTCATATAACTAAAGGGTGGATCTTATAGAGTTTTTTGCGCTGATTCCGAATCTGCCCTTAGTTTTTCTCCTACACGCACAGTTTTTGAAAAACATGACTTTGAAAAAAAAACCTATTTTTCAACTTTAAACAAATGTTGTGACGATATTATAAAAGATATTGAATTGTTCTTTGCAGCAAAAGATTCTGTAGACTTTTATGAATACGGTGATATCCATTATTAACACGTTATGATTGTTTAAACATTAATAAATAATCATTAAAGACGGAGAGACACCACTTTTGCACCAAATTTTGATGATATTTTTTAAATGATCTCAAAAAATAAGGGTCCAGCGAAGAATCGAAATATACCACGCGATAGAGCAGATTATTATCTAGAAGATCCACCCTTTCAAGTTAGCAACAAATGACGTTTTTACCTTTCCAGAAAGCAAAATATCATCGTCTGACACGAGTTGCTGCCAGTGGCGCTCTTCCACTAGCGCGGTCGTTAGTCGGCGCGCCACGCGGTGTAAGAGAATCTTTTGCTGCAAAGAACAATTCAATATCTTTTATAATACCGTCACAACATTTGTTTAAAGTTGAAAAATAGGTTTTTTTTTCAAAGTCATGTTTTTCAAAAACTGTGCGTGTAGGAGAAAAACTAAGGGCAGATTCGGAATCAGCGCAAAAAACTCTATAAGATCCACCCTTTAGTTATATGAAAATATTTTTGGTGTTGGACAGTGTAATCTGTACGGTTGGGCAATGTCGCAACCTCTACCATATAGAGACTTTCGATGGGTGGACGTGGACAATTTCGACGTCGAATCCGTTCCGATCGATAGCTCCGTAGAATACATTTTGGAGGTGGATTTAGAGTATCCGCACGTAATTCACGATGCTTCCGCAGATCTTCCGTTTTGTCCAAGTCACGACGCGGCGACCGACTCGAGTACGCAGAAAAAGTTGATGGCAACACTTCGCGATAAGGAGCGATACGTTGTACATTATCGGTACCTCCAACAAAGTTTGAAACATAATCTGAAATTGCGGAAAATACATCGAATTCTAGAGTTTCGGCTGTCGCGATGGTTGAACGGCTACATTGATTTGAACATAACATTACGCGCCAACGCGACCAACGATTTTTCCAAGATAATAAATTAAATGATATCAGCGCTAGGTTCGATCATTTTTAGAAGAACAACAAATGTGCAATTATTTAATCATGTTTCTAATGTTTCGATCCCGATGTGGATCTTTTTCAAAGAGATACTTTTGTGTCTGAAAAATATGAGAAAAATTAGAAAAGAAAACAAAAAGAAAAATTTTTTCACATAGAAAAGACCAAAAATTAAATTTCATATACGTACTTGTTGTGTGAAAAATGGACATAAACATTTTAATACAAAAATTAGTAAGTTACGTTTGAACAGTAATTTAGCCCATGATGGTAGATATGTAACTGAAACATGTGTTGCTTCAAAGGTATAAAGGCTATGACATATATCTATGTAACTTGTTACGATTGGTAGATCGATATCGATTGATGGTGGTGTTTACATTTCAGAGCGGCAAATTTGAAACCAGTTTTAACCGAAACACATTTAAATTAATATGTGGACTTTTGTCTCTGTATTGGAATTGTGAAACTATATCAATTTATTTAAACAAACTAAACATATTATTGTGATCAAAATTTGAAAATAATAGAACCATTTTAAAAATAAACTAGCTGGTTATTGTTGCTCGCTTTGCGATTTCGCGAGAGGGTTAGTGGTACGGATGTTATTTTGTGTGTGACTCTCCACGAGCCACACAAAGAACTTCCCGATTCGTTAGTTGCAGTATATTATTATCATTAATTAGTGTACGTTTTAAGAAGATTATACGTCCTCAGGGAAGTTCAATAGTTTTCTACTTATCAAAATGTTTTCTGTATGGCGTCGCATTAAACCAACATCGTATGTTCGTTGCTCGCATGCTCCATTAACCATTTTTTTATATTAACTTTCAATTTCATCTCAGTTAATAATTCGTATTGAACTGCTTGTTTTTTTAATGGATTGTAATATAAATGTTTTTGTACTTTCATCGATATTCTTTGAAAATGTATTCTCGGCAGTAGCGATGAATAACTCACTCTTGCATTGGGATAATTTTCGATTATTTTAAGCGGTAACATTAGCATTAGTTGCATAATTAAAAAAGGAAAATAAAAAAAAATTTTTTAAAAAATAAATTTGTTTAAATTATAAAAAAATATATGTAATTATTATGTTTGTTTCTTCGGTGGAAAATTTCCGTCCACCGAAGAAACACACACACACACACACACACACACACATACCGAAACGTGAAGATCTGTTAAAAATTCGATTTTCGATTTTCGGGGTAATTACCATAACTTCCCTATGAATCGGGAAGTTAATAAAAGAGAAATTATATGAGATGTTTTGTGAAGTAACATGAAATGTAAATCTTTAATGGTTAGAATCTTAAATGGAAAAAAGAAAAATTATTAATTATTGGAAATATCCTCATAAGTGACCATTACTGGTTCAGTAATGTCACATAATAGTCATGGATCTTAGGTAATAATAATAATAATAATAATATTTTATTCTCATTTCGGATTACAATGCGGACCTCCGCTCCGCTTACAATTATTTCTTACATCTTTCTATACTTCTCACGCTAGAGAGAGAGAGAGAGAGAGAGAGAGCACACCATTCAGTCATTCCATCCTTCTTCACACATACACTCATTCATTCTCTGGACCCCCGGTTCCGGTGTTCATCCTTTCTCTCAATTCTTCCACCCTCTTCATCCACACCTCCCCTTCTCCATCCTCCCCTGACACTTCTGCCACCACTTCCTGCCATCCTTTCTCCCTCCTGCAATCTGTACACTCCTCCCACACATGCTCCCACGTCTCTATCCCTCTCTTACATATCCTACAGCACTTTCTTTCTTCCTCCTCCCAGTACCTTCCCCCTTTCATTCTACTTCCTAGTCTATACCCCGCTATTAGTTGCCACCTCTTTTCCTCCCAATTTTTCTTTTTCAGGTTTCCCCAGTATACCTTCTCCCTTTACCGCTCTATACCACCTATTGTATCTCGACTCCCTTATCCTTTTCCATCTATCCTCCCTCTGCCTATTTTTCTCCTTCCTTAGTAGCTCTTCCCCCCTTAACTGATTCTCATCCCTCAACCTCTCTACTTCCTCTATACTCCACCCCTTATTCTCGTAGAATCTTCTCCTCTCCTCCTACCATCACTCTAGCACCCTCCCTCTCCAAGTTTCTTCTCTTACTTCTATCCAACATTTCCGTTCCAAGTACCCACCTTTTCTTTCACTTAACTTCCTTTTGTAACCCCAGGCCCTCATACCCGCCCTTCCCGCCAATAACTCTCTCTGTAATTCTTCTCTGATCGTGTACCCTGGCACACTTCTCTCCACTCCCAATACCCATCTGAGATATCTTTCCTGTATCTTCTCTATTTTTTCCCTCTCTTCCCATCCCCATATTTCTACCCCATAACCCATTACTGCCCAACCTAACCTATCGAATAACCATAGCCTTTTCCCCCAGTCCTTCGCAAACTTCCTTTTTCCTATTCCCCATATTTGCCTTATAACTACCGCCCCTTTCCACGCCCTCTCATCCACATGCTCCTCCTGTCTCCCATTCGCCATCATCACATATCCCAAGTATTTAAACTCTTTAACCTCCTCTATTACCTCGCCCTTCCATCGCCACTTCATCCTATTTCTCCTCCCCCCTCCCTTTTTACATCTCATCATCTTTGTCTTCCCTACATTTACCTCTAGTTTTTTCTCAGCTACATACTTCTCAAATCTGGCTATTAATCCCTTCAGCCCATCCTCGTCCTCTGCCAACACTGCCACGTCATCCGCATACGCCAATGTAAATATTTTTCTCCTCCCAATTTCACTCCTCCCCATCTCCCCATCATCAACTCCTCCTTCATATCTGCTATCAATATCGTGAATAGCATTGGACTCAGTGGGCAGCCCTGTCTTCCTCCCTTTACCGTCGAAAAACTGTTTCCTTCTTTCTTTCCAACCCTCACCTTGCTCTTCATTTCCCTTAGAATTTTCATGGATCTTAGGTATTTCATACCTAAGGTTAACATTTTGCTGTTTAATCATATGCATAGTTTCCAATAATAATCTGCGTCGAAAGTTAGATTCTCTGTCAATAATTTTAGTGTTACTAATAGTAGTTTAGATTCCGATAAAAGAATATTAATTGATGTACTAATTCTGTACCCAAGAGCAAGTCTTATAACCGCAAATTGAATTATCTCTAGCTTTCCTATTTGGTTTAATTGGGTGGGAAAGTATACAAAGCAGCCATAGTCCAGTATTGAGCGAACAAAACTATTATAAAGAATTATTACAGTTTCTGGATCTGATCTGATGTATATGTTCAATTTGATTTTTAAATGTCATTTTATAGTCAAAGATTATCCCTAAGAAGCGTACATATTCGCTTGATTTGATTGTTGTATTACTGATCTTTATTTCTGTTTGTCCTGGGAGAATGTTGAGTCTGTTGAAATGAATAAATACGGTTTTATGAGGAGAAAGTTCTAGTCCTAAATTATGTAGGTTAATGTCGATTTGCGAAATTGCTTTTTCTAATAATCTTTTACTATAGCTGACTGTGTATCTATTGCAATAAATTGCGATGTCACCTGCAAATTGAGAAACTATAACGCTCTTGGGTAAATTATCTGTTAGGTTGGAAATATAAATATTATACAAAAGTGGACTGAGGACTCCGCCCTGAGGAACGCCCTTGAAAAATTTTCTTGCCTGATCTCCTGTGAGATCTGTGTATATTGTCCTTTCAAAAGTTATGGATTTAATGAATTTAATAATATTTAATGGACACCCAACCATAGCTAATTTTTGTAAAAGAATATTTGTAATAACGTTATCGAATGCACTGCTGACATCTAGAAAAGTGGCTAAGAGATTCTTTTTATTGTTAATGGATGTTGGTCAAATTATCGATAGTGGATTGTCCTTGGTGAAATCCCATTTGAGATTTTAGGAAAGTGAATATACGATTCTTTCCATTGTGCTGGAAAGCTGTCTGTAGAAAACATTTCATTATAGATATCGAGAAGGATTAATTTGTATTTAATTGGTAGCTTCTTAAGAATTTCATAATCCAATCGTTTGTGCCTGGCGCTGAACGAGTATTTCTTTTACTAAGAGCGATGTTAAACTCAGTAAAATCAAAGGGAGAGCTGAGAAATTGGTTGTCTTTACAAATAGGAAGTTTATCTGGATCATCAGAGACCCATGATGGACTGATTTTGTCTATAGCTTCCTTAATTTTGGTTTCAGACTGGTGATTTTCAGGAGTATAACAAGGTGTTAATTTCATCCATTTATTCTTCAAAAGTTTGCTACGGTTCCAAACGTATTTTTTGCTGATATGGAAATTTATGTTTTTAGCAAAGTCCCGAAAATTATCTCTCTTCTTTTTTTTGAAAGTTTTTCTAGCCAGAGCCGAGAATTTTTTATATTTTATGTAGTCATTGCAACTTTTAGTGAACTGCCATTTTTTAAAGGCTGCTTTTCTAAGTCTTTTAACCCTGTCGCATTCCGAATCCCACCATGATACCGGATTGTTGTAACAGAGTTTGTTAATATATTGGTAAATAAAGTGTATTTATCACTTGCTGTAAGGAGGTCCTAATCTGATGTTAAAAACTGATCATAGTTTTCTTCTAATTTGATATATACTTCATCCCAGTTGGTTCTTAATGATTGTAATCTAAAGGACTTTTTGTAATATATACTTTTTTCAATGGATAGTGTAATGAATAAAGGGTAGTGATCAGAGCCCCAAGTATCGTCATTTACTACTACATTGGTCTTATGTGCTATATTTGCTGAGGAAAATATGAGATCTAAATTGGACCGAATATCATTATGAAATTGAACATAAGTAATGGATTTTGAATTATGAAGAAATAAATCTTATTTATTATAACTATTAAAAAGTCTTTGACCATTAACGTCATTATTTTTGCAATTCCAACTTGTATGGTGTGAGTTAAAGTCGCCCATAAATATAGCGTATTGACTTTTGTCTACCTGAGTGTGAATATTTCATCCCACTGAGATTGTAAGAGAGTTGAGTGGGGAGCTCTATAACAAATAAATACGTCTGTAACGGGGTTAGTATTAGTGATTTTTATACCTGTTAGCAGGGCCGCTGCGTGGGTACGAGTCGCCCGTGTGCAAAAGAAATTTAGTGCGCCCTCTTCAAACATGAAAATGATTTGAATGACCTTTTTTTGAATTTAGCAAATCTGTTTACTGTTAATGTTGTGGCGCCCCTTTGATGAAGCGCCCGTGTGCGGCGCACAACCTGCACAACCGCACGCGGCGGCCCTGCCTGTTAGTTCAACAGATAGATCAGGACATTTTAAATTCTGAATTTCAATAAAAGCTAGATGGTTACGAATTAGGATAATAATACCATCCCCTCTGGAGTGAGGACGATCCTTCCTGAAAGTCTTGAATCCAGCGAAGTGAAAATTTTTATCACAATGTGTTGTGCCCGGGAGCCAAGACTCCACACATATGAAGATGTTCAGATTGATAAGGATGTTGGATAGTTCTTCTTTTCTTCTTACAATGCTTCTTGGATTCCAAAACAATATTTTCAAATCCTTGTTACGAAAGTTAGACATATTCGAGTTCGATAGTATGTTCTTATTATTATAGATGATAGATAAAATATTATGATTTATCAGATAAACGAGATTGGTCAGAATCTTGTTCAGAGTCATACAAACTTTTTAATAGTAGTTTCTTTTTGATTCTTGTGCATCTTGATTTTAGACTTCGATTCTCGATATGAGGTTGAACTATGTCAATCATATCAATTAAACCATTAATGTCCTTGGTAAATTGCTCAGCAACTTCAAGCGAGTTTGATTGTCCCCGAGACTTTTCCAAAAACGATTTAAATTGAGAGTAGTCCAGAACAAAACGGCTGGGAGAGTGCTCCATGACAACTTTAATTAGCGAAAGAATATCATTTATGTCCTTGGTGCTGTTATCTGTCGTGTCTCCGGCATTAATTTTTGTTTTTTTGGTGAGCGGTTTCTTAAAATTATCTTTCTTCTTTGTTAGTAGGAGAGGGGGCGTGGGTGAGCATATTTCGTCCAAAGGTTTGACTGTACTTTCATTTACCTTAGGAAACTGAATTTCATAAAGGCAATCGGATGAAACGTCTGAAGAAACAGGTCTTTTAATACCTTTATTCTGGTTAATAATGTCAAATGTACTTGAGAGATCACCCGGTGTGTTGGCAGTGATATCTTCGTTGACATTACACGTCGATTCGATAAACGTTGACCTCTCCTGAATTTGCTTCGGGCATGACTTTGCCACATGCCCGTTTTGTGTACAAATGAAACAGCACGTTAAGTCTGTGCTCAAGTATATCCACCATGTTGAGTTGTCATAGGAAATTTGCAAAGAGTGAGGAAAAAGATGCTCATCTCCTTCTTTAATATAAACTTGACGGCGAAAGGAAAGAATATGTGATCGACCAGGTTTGTTTAAACCTGCTCGAATGTAGTTCATTTGGGAAGCTAATCTTATTCCTTTACTTTTTAACATGTCGACTAGCAAATCATTTGGTATAATCGGACATACATTTGAGATAACAACTCTCTTGTCTTTTTCCATAAGAGGTCTAACTGTTAATAGATGGTCGTTTATTTTTACTGATTTATTTGCTAGATTTTCAACTAAGGATCTACTGGATAGAAATGCACAAACTCTACCTCCTGAGATTTTTGACATAAACTTGACATTACTTATGTCCATTATGTTTTCCAATCCGTCTAAATAATCACCATTGGTGATACCTTCGATTGAGTCCATAATTATGGCCTGATCCTTATTTGGTTGCATATTGTGTGCCGTCACTTTAGCGTAGGTTTGAATAACAGATGGTTGTATTGCACTTTGATTTTCGGTAGTATTATGACCCCTGATGTCAGAAGCCATAGTACCGACTTGTTAGGGTATTTTCAGACTGCAATTGCAATCCGAAACTTAGGATTAGTAATACCTCTTAAGAAACTGTTTCACTCGATATACACTTGTAGTCACTCGTAGTCGAAAGAATTAAAACTCTCATAAACACAACACGGAGCACGAAACACGTCTGCTCGCTAAGGTGTCTGAAACTTAACTCCTAAATTGTATTTAATGTGGTATTTAATATTTTTAACTTCTCGATTCATAGGGAAGTTACTGTAATTACCCGGAAAATCAAAAATCGATTTTTTAGCAGATCTTCACGTTTCATGGTCATTGGAGTCATTTTAGACTATTTTTATCAAATTGTTAGTATGTGTGTGTGTGTGTGTGTGTGTGTGTGTGCGCGTATGGCCGTTTTTATGTTATCAAATTTTTCGTTAACGTTTTCTGAAAAAGAAACAACGCGATCAGAATGATGAATGATGCAATCGATGTGCCCCGTCGTAACTTAGAGCTTATTAGATCTTGGTCCGTATTCGTCAAGCAGTTTTTTAGATTTTTTAGTTTTTTTCGAAAGACGTTCATTTAAGAATGCAATTTATACGAGAGGATGGAAATTTTCCACCAAATAAACAAACGTAATTATATATATTTCATTTTTATTTAAAAAAATTTTTTTTTAATTATGCAACTAATGCTAATGTTACCGCTTACAACTAACGAATTGGGAAGTTCTTTGTGTGGCTCGTGGAGAGTCACACACAAAATAAAAAAAAAACCATTAATAGCTGTATGCTCCACTAGCAATGCGTACCACTAACCCTCTCGCAAAAGCAGTCCTACCCGCGAGCTCGCGAAGCGAGCGAGCAACAATAACCAGCTAATTTTTTATTTTTTTCGAAGTCGGTTTTATTAAAAAAAAATTTTTTTTTGGTATAACAATAGTTATTAACAATAACAAATTCTATAAATGTTTGCAAGTGGGATCATCGCAGCAGTATCTCCAACTAAATGTGAAAGGTTTCATCGCGATCGGTACAAACCTTGCTGAGCAAACGCCGAAGAAGTCTGTTAAATATACGTTTTTTGCAATAAAAATCGTCAGGAATGGAAAAATGCAAAAATTTTTATAACGGGACCACCCCAGGGACATACTCTACAAGATGCAAAAGGTTCCGTCCCGTTGGTCCACCCACCTCGGCGTAATCGGTGAACATAAATAGAAAAAAGCGAAAAAAAGGCACATACAGGTCGAATTGTGTAACCTCCTCCTTTTTCGAAGTCGGTTAAAAAAGCGAAAAAAGGCACATACAGGTCGAATTGTGTAACCTCCTCCTTTTTCGAAGTCGGTTAAAAATAGCAGAATCGCGAGCGTTAATCATTTCGAGAGAGAGAGAGAGAGAGAGAGAGAGTAGAGAGAAGGAGAGAAAGAGTGAACAGAGAGTGGCCAGATCAACACTGGGAAACGTGTTTGTGTAATCAATGGTTAAAAGAAATCTTTATATTCGTCAATCGATTTTTCCGACGGCTCTTACTATATCATCCCTACAATAATAACAGTACAATGTTTGTTCAAAGTTGAAAATTCTCTTTTTCCAAAATCAAATTTCTCGAAAGCTGAGCGGCTAAAGGGAAAAATTAGGGACAGATTTGGAATTGGCGCAAAATACCTATAAGAATCACATAGTGAAAATCGAAACGTAAAAAAGATGTTGTAATTTGTTGGACAGTGATATTAGACAGACTGCATATTCAAGAGGGCAACTATTTTGTTCTAAGTGTGGAGAAGAAAAATGGAAATTAATGAACCGAAACGAATAAACAATGTATACAAATCACTTCTAAAGGGAATGGTGGTGGTCGTACAAATTAAAGGTGCCGCTGTATATTATTTATAATTTATTTATAATTACGTATTGAATATACGGTGAAATAAAATTTATCGTTCGATTCTTTCTAAAAAGTGTCACATGTCATCCAGTTGTGTGGCAGGGCGCTGTGTCAAAATACCAGTATGAATAAGCACGTTCGTTCATTGCTAACGTGAGCACCACGCGTCTATGTACCAGTTCCAGGAAACGAAAGGTAGTATGCATAGCGAACATACACGCAGATATACACCAGTATCCAGGAATACTCCTCTGGCAAACATTTAAAGTTGTACTCAAGCTGATGGTATCACAGACCCTTTTCGCCCGTCAGATTCCGCGAGAGAGCTGCAGACCTTGTAGATGTATCTGCGCGCGACAGGTTCGCGACGGATGGCCCGGATCCCGTCCTGGATGATCGTACAAGGAACTGGTACGTTGGCAAAGCGTCATCGGTTATCTCCATCTCATCGAAGAAATTGCGCGAGTACGTGTACCGTGAAGAGCATACGCGCACGTGAGAGATTGATGCTGTAACTCGTAACGCAGTCCCGACCTACGCCAGGAATCTACTAGAACGAATTGATGGCCATTGATAGCTTCATGCAACGCTGCGCTACTTCCGCGAACATCGGGTTCCAGGCAGAGCTGCCAAATCAGGGGAGTAGAAGAGAATTAAATGGAAAACGTTAGCCTTTTTCTCCCAGTACCGAATTAGTAAATTACATTGCAACATATGCATGAGAGAGACGTGTCACCTGACAGAGCCGGGGCGGAACAGTATCGCACAAGGGGAAGGTCAAGTGAGGAAATAAGTCTTAATCTAACTGTTTCCGGGAACTGTCAACTTCCACGACCGGTCTGTCATTTTGAGGTAACCATTACCACGAAGATTTTTTACGTTAAATTATGTTCGGTTAAATGCCAGATTTATTCTAGCGGATCGTTACTACCGCTTAATTGGCGCGGTATGTGCGTGGTGCGATTATGGACACAAAGTGGTGAAAGTCAATATTTAGTTGGTTGAACAATACATATCTCAAATCTTTAATCGTCGTGACATTAAATAATTATAACATAACTGATTATCCAATGATTATCTGTATTAACTTGCAACAATTTTTCTTAATTCCTCCTTATCCAATAATTATTTGTATTGACTTGCAACAATTTTTCTTAGTTCCTCCGCAACCAATGATTATCTGTATTGACTTGCAACAATTTTACATTAAACTGCTCATTTAATGATTTCCATGCAATCTTTTTTTAAATCTCTTTGTTTTTGAGAACTGATATTATATCCGTTCTTTAACTTTTATGCTTCGGTTCTGAATTCCAGTTTCGGTCTCGATTATAATTCAGTTCTGTTATTCTGTAGCTCGGCTGAAGAACATATATATGGCTGAACTTTAGAACCACCCCCCCCCCCCCCGCAGCGTTTCGAAACAGGACATACGTCATTCTATTTGTCTTGGTGTAAATAAATAGTTTTCGATATATTCGTGAAAAACTACACCTATATACTACATATAGAATTTTGTATATGCACATCCGTGCACTGTGTGTGCGTCAGCATGATGCGACTACGCGTCAATTGTTTCTACAGCTATTGTTGAGCAGTCGTCGAATCGATTGCTCCGAAGTGCACGTTGATGATAGACACTTCTTCCAGCACAAACTAATGTCCGGAAGCGGGTTTGAAAATAGAGGAAGATTGATATTTTGAATATAACTGTTTTTAATGTGGCAGCGTGACGTGCCGTTACAAAGTCTGTTCGCTGTCTGATCTTGAAGTGTACATTTGCCTGTCTTATATAGTAATCCGGTGTTGGGGAACAATGATTGTTGGGGTGTGCTATGGCGGGGGTGCGAGCAGTGGTCAAGGGCGAATCCGGGGGCGCGACTATGATGTTGTTAGCGTTGGAGGCTCGACAGCTGAGCTGGTGCACGTGGGGTTGCTTTATGGTGGGGACAAGGCCCGCGGACTGGGCCGGCGCACATAGGGTTGGTTTACGACAGGACAAGGCCCGCGGACTGGGCCGGCGCACATGGGGTTGGTTTATGATAGGGACCGAGAGGACCCGCGGACTGGGTCCCTGCAAAAACGCACGTGTTTGCCAAATGCTTGCAATAAAACGATTGCCAGGGTTCTGGCCTGACGTCGCTTCGGGTTTTCCGCGTTGACCTCGCCTAGGCGTGAGTCAACATACCGCCCCCCTTGAACTATACGAGTTCAACAAAGTGCGATATACTATTAAAACAAAAAAAATGAAGACTTATGATATACTTATGCTAGACTATTTACATTCTATACGGTTTGACAGTGTACGTGTTCTGTCATTTGTCGATGGGTAGCGGCGAAATTCGTTTGACACATCTTTTATATTCTCCGCTCGCTGTTTTGACTGTTACTACGCGAACAGTCCCGTCCGTACCGTTATGAGTTTTGATGATTCTACCAAGTGGCCATGACAGTGGAGGTAGATTGTCTTCCCTGATAATGACCATTGTTCGAATGGAAATCTCAGATGCCTTGCCAGTGTGCCATTTCTTCTTAACATTCAGCTCCTGTAAGTACTCGTTAGTCCACCGTTTCCAAAAGTGTTGCTTTAATTGCTGAACGTGCTGCCAAAAGGACAGTCGTCCGGCTGGTAATCCCGTCAAGTCGAGGTCAGGTATGCTCGTTAATGTATCGCCAATGAGGAAATGGCTAGGGGTTATGGCGGTCATATCATTTGGATCGGAGGATATGGCGGTTAAAGGACGCGAATTTAGAATGGCTTCTATTTGTGCGACATAGGTTAGGAGGCCTTCGTATGATAGCAATGTTTCTCCTATCACGCGTATTATGTGATGTTTTACTGCTTTGACTGCAGCTTCCCATAGCCCGCCGAAGTGCGGCGATCGCGGTGGTATGGTATGCCACTTGATATTGTCATTGGCAAGAGTTTCGATTACGCGATCGTTGTGGGCTTGCGAATGTAGTAGCGCGTATAATTCCCTTAGTTCTCGTTTCGCTCCTATAAAATTCGTCGCGTTGTCTGAATAAATATCCGAAGATTTGCCTCGTCTGGCGAAAAACCGTCGTAACGCGGCGAGAAATGCGTCCGTACTCAGATCGTTTACTATTTCAATGTGAATTGCCTTTGTTGCAAAACAGATAAATATCGCTAAGTATACCTTTATCTTATTTCTGTTGCGTAAAACTTTTTCTTTGATAAAAATGGGTCCACAGAAATCTACGCCTGCACATAAGAAGGGCCTCGTAAATGTTATGCGATTCTGTGGTAAATCGCCCATGCAGTACTCGACTTGGCGAGGTTTTGCACGATGACAAACCACGCATTTGTGTATTATTTTTCTAATAAGCTCTTTTCCGTTTGGTATCCAGTATTTATGCCGAATGGTACTGAGTGTTGCCTGAATGCCTGTGTGATACTGTTTTAAATGTGTGTCGCGAACGAGTGCTTTGGTGACCATGCTGTCCCTTGGCATAAGTATAGGGTGTTTCGAATCATAAGGTAAGCTTGCCCGTGATAGCCGCCCCCCTACCCTCAATAAACCGTGGTCGTCCAAGAAGGGACTCAACGGCGCGAGATTACCCGTGCCTTGAACCTTCCGTTGTAATGCGTCTATTTCCTTGGCGTACGACTGCCTTTGTACGATCCAAATGACTCTTCGCTCGGCTACCTGGAGTTCGTGCGGTAGAAGAGGGCCCGTTGTACCCTCCTTACGCAGGGTATTCCCGAGAAACCGTAATATATACGCTATGACGCGGTTTAATCTTCGAAATGAAGAAAATCTGTCAAACATAGATGGGTTTATAACTTGTGACGGTAATGAAATGATCGGTCGAAGCTCGGGTATCTCTTCTGGTTCGAGGCATGACTTTGGCCATTGTATTTCTTGGTATGCAAACCAGGTAGGCCCATTGTGCCAAAGGCTACTATTCGCGTATTCTTTTGCGGGGATGCCACGTGATATTAAATCTGCCGGATTTTGATCCGACCGTATGTGTCGCCATTCGTAATCTTTTGTTATCGATTGTATGTCGGCAACGCGATGGGACACAAAGGTTTTTAACGTGTGAGCAGCTGACTTAATCCAGTGTAATGCAACAGTTGAATCGGACCAGAATATTATTTTTTTGAATTTTAAGTGGCGTAATGCTGCGGTTGTTACTTGATATAATTTACTTAAGAGATGCGCGGCACAAAGTTCGAGCCGCGGTAGTGTCACTGTTTTTAGCGGTGCAACCCGTGATTTGGATGATATCAATCGCGTAATAACTTGACCCGATTGGTCGCTAGATCTGATATAAATACAAGCTCCATAAGCTTGTGTACTGGCATCGCAAAAACCGTGAAGTTGTATTGAATTGTTGTCTTTGATGAGCGAATGTCGAGGGATTCTGATATCGTGTAGCAAGGTTAGATCCTGTATGTATGTTATCCACTCAGTGTGTATATCTTGTGGATCTGACTCGTCCCATTCAAGGTCCAATTTCCATAATTTTTGCATAAGAATTTTTGCGCGCACGATAATTGGTCCGAGTAATCCCAGCGGATCGAACAGTGTCGCAATTTTTGAAAGTATGCTACGTTTTGTGACACGGTCTGTGGACGCGATTTCTTCAACTCTATATGATATTACATCTTGATTCGGATGCCATTGAATACCTAATGTTTTAATGGTTTTGTCTAGATCTAGTCGTAAGTGCGTTATATCGGTCTTGTCCTTTAGTGATTCGATTAGCGATCCTTCGTTCGAGGCCCATTGCCGAAGGTTAAACCCTCCTCGCGAGCAAACCATAATGAGCTGGTCCCGAATTTTCTCAGCCTCGTCGTATGAATTCGCGCCGGTCAATAGATCGTCGACATAGAAGTCTTCTCGTAGCGCCCGTGCGCCTAATTGATATTTAGCTTCATCCGCTGCTAGTTGTTGCAGTGTACGGACTGCTAGAAATGGTGCCGCGGATGTCCCGTATGTGACCGTGTTTAGCATATAGGTTTGTATTGGTTGACTAGGATCTTCGCGCCATAAGATTTTTTGATAAATTCGATCGCGTTCATGTACAGCTATTTGCCGGTACATCTTTTCAATGTCTGCGGTTAGAACATAGGTATGAGTTCGGAATCGAATTAATAATGCATACAATTCATCTTGTACCCTTGGACCTATTAATAACGTGTCGTTTAATGACCAACCGCTCGATGATTTCGCCTACGCGTCGAACACAACGCGAAGTTTGGTTGTAATGCTGGTTTGCTTTAGTATTGCGTGGTGCGGTAGGTAGTATCCTTCGTCTATAGGAGAATTTTTTGTAATGCTCATGTGGCCTAAGTTCTTATATTCGCGCATAAAGTTGATATACTGTTCTCTGACTTCGGGTTTGTGAGAGAGCGATTTTTCTAGAGCTCGGAATCGTCGCAGTGCTATAGAATATGAATTTCCCAGAGTCGGACCGTTTTGGTTGAAAGGAAGTCTGACTATGTAGTTGCCCGTGTTGAAATCGCGATGTGTATTTAAAGAGAAATGCCTTTCGGCTTCGCGTTCTTCTTCTGATAGAGTGACTGTTGACGGCGGTTCCTCGATCTCCCAGAATTTTGTTAATTGCGATTGTAAGGGGTCGCGCGCGAGGTGACATCGAGTGCCTGATTTCAAAATGGCATTTGAAATGCCAGCGAGAATCCATCCGAGCTTGGTTTTTTGAAGTGTCACGGTGTCGTTGGCTAGTGATAATTGTCCGACACAGAGCATCTTTAAAAATATTTCTGCCCCGAGGAGTACATCTATCTCCGATGGTATATTGAATGATGGATCCGCGAGAGACACACTCTTGGGGATTTTTAATGCCGATTTTGATACGCGTTGTGCCGGAATGATCTCGGTTATTCTTGGTAATATTAAGAACGTTAATCTTTGACTGAATTTGTTGACGCGCGATGCAATGGTAGTTTGTGTCATGGCTGTGATTTTTGAGGTTGATTGATTGATTCCGAATAGGGGAACGTCTATTTCATTCTGTCGTAATTTTAATTTTGTTGCTAATTGGTTCGTTATAAAATGAGATTGTGATCCTGAGTCAAGCAGCGCCTTGCATTTATGGGGCCGGCCCTCGTTGTCATGAATGTGTATGATCGCGGTGGAGAGAAGTGTTTCTGACCCGAAGTTAGCACTCAGGGCAGTCACATTCGGTTGTACTGTGTGCTGGTAGTTGTTATGATGTCGATGCAACACTGTATGGTGGTTCTCCTTACAATGTTTGCATGAACCAGCGGTGCAGGTTTTAATGTTATGATTTGATCGTAAGCAGTTTCGACAGAGCCCGGCTTTTTGAATTAATTCGATCCGTTGTTCTACGTCAATGTTAGTTAATTGCTGACAATATTGTGTAAAATGTTTGCCCTTGCATAAATAACAGTAGGCTTGCTGCGTAGATTGTTGCGTTGGATATGCAACTGTACGATTGTGATGGGCGGTTGGTGTGAATTTATGTGGTTTCAAATGTGCATTTGGACGTTTCGCGGCCTCAAACGTACTGTCTGGTTTGGTACTTTCTAAGACCTTTCGTCTCGTTTGGAGAAATTGAAGCAATTGTACCATTGTCGGCAGTTTGGGAGTGGATTGGATGCGTTCGTTCCAAAGAAGCAGTGTTTGTTCGTCTAGCTTGCTGGTTATCGCATATATTGGAAATGCTTCTAGAAAGGGTTGAGATAGTGCCTGTAAGGCATTGTAATGTTTTGTGGCAGAGTCGGTGAGCGCGCCTAACGAATTTACATTCGACCGAGAGCAAGTTGGTAATTCGAAAAATGATCGCACACGATTATTAATCAAGACGTGCGGGTCGTTATAATAATTTTCTAATATGTTCCAAGCGACTAGATAGTTAGCTGCTGTGGTTTCGAGCGATTCTATTTTTTCCGCGGCTCTACCTACCAGGCACGACTTCAGGTATACGAGTTTCTGCGCGTCCCGAAATGTGGTGTTGTCGTGCACAGCTGATTTAAACGCGTCGGAAAATCCAGGCCACGATTCGTATGACCCCCCAAATTTAGGCAAGTGCATTGTCGGCAGTTTGACGAACGATTCGGCATTAATAGTTAGCGGTGACTGCGAAATTAATATTGGATCGCTTTGATGTAGTTCCGAGGACATGCCTGGTTGCATAGTGTTAATCTGAGTGACGGGGCCTTCTTGCGACCTTACGATTGTTTCTGCTTTGGCGAGAAGCGCGTGGTAAATGTTTTCGAATTCGTGTCGTTCGTCGAGGTATGTTAGATAATCCTCATCGGACGCGATGGTTTCTAATTGAGTCTGAATCCTTTCGAATTCCATGAACGCGGATTTGAAACTCGCGATTCTCGTAGCTAACTGATCGGTTTGCGCATTTTCTCGACACGTGTCCAAGTATTTTCGAAAATTAGTGAATCTTGATTTCGCGGAACCGCGTTTTCGGATGAGCTCGCGTTCGGTTGAATTGCTATCATTCGTGGCCATAGTTGATACGACGGGAAGGCGATATTAACGTATTGATACAAGACTCACGCTTTGCGACGACTCCGCGCAGATGTGTTGATCTGCTTGATGGTGCGTCTGACGACGGGATGTCCACAGAGGGTTGCCCTTGGGATTGGATGACCGAGATGCTGCAACCTTCCCTCAGCCTTTATGATGGCGATGATTGCTGATGGACCCAAGCGCCGTCAGCCTGATAACTCCGCTGTTGAGATACCAGTTGTACACTGCTCCACGTGGTATGGCGATGTTGGACTGAAGCGTCGTCAGCTTCAAAGTCTCAGCTGATTGATAGACTGGATACAAGTCAGCTGGTTGATAGACTGGATACAAGCGTCTTCTGTCCCAGGATGTGGTGTTGCTGGACGAGAGCGACGTCACCCTTGAAGTCTCAGCTTCTTGATATGCGGCACAGTTGTAAGCTGCCCTTGATAATGTGATAATGATAGGTTGGATCCAGCAGATTGATGCTTCCTCTCTTCGATGTCTGGTGAACAAGTTCCACACACTGAATCTGGCTCGAAGGACCAAAATGTTGAGCAGTCGTCGAATCGATTGCTCCGAAGTGCACGTTGATGATAGACACTTCTTCCAGCACAAACTAATGTCCGGAAGCGGGTTTGAAAATAGAGGAAGATTGATATTTTGAATATAACTGTTTTTAATGTGGCAGCGTGACGTGCCGTTACAAAGTCTGTTCGCTGTCTGATCTTGAAGTGTACATTTGCCTGTCTTATATAGTAATCCGGTGTTGGGGAACAATGATTGTTGGGGTGTGCTATGGCGGGGGTGCGAGCAGTGGTCAAGGGCGAATCCGGGGGCGCGACTATGATGTTGTTAGCGTTGGAGGCTCGACAGCTGAGCTGGTGCACGTGGGGTTGCTTTATGGTGGGGACAAGGCCCGCGGACTGGGCCGGCGCACATAGGGTTGGTTTACGACAGGACAAGGCCCGCGGACTGGGCCGGCGCACATGGGGTTGGTTTATGATAGGGACCGAGAGGACCCGCGGACTGGGTCCCTGCAAAAACGCACGTGTTTGCCAAATGCTTGCAATAAAACGATTGCCAGGGTTCTGGCCTGACGTCGCTTCGGGTTTTCCGCGTTGACCTCGCCTAGGCGTGAGTCAACAGCTATATCACCACGATCCTTGAACAATCTATATACCGCGTGAACTTTTCAAAACATATGATGATGAAGAATGAGTACATATTACAACGACATCACGCACACTCACACCGTGTTTCTGAGAAGAAACGGGTAACGACATTTAAGTCAAAAAGGAACCTATTCCAAAATGATTGTCCAATTCTAACCATGGACGCCTTCGGAAGTGTATTCCGAAGTCTTACTCCGAAAAGTTTATTTTAAGAGCAAGCGGAAATGACATTAGTTTGAGTTAGGTTTGGCTAGATAACTGCAGTTGTTGTTAATCTGTGCTAAACTTTCGAAGTCGTCCATGATCAGAATTGGATGCCTGTCATTCAGAATTTAAACTCGTAATGAAAAAATCATAGGAATAGAATGAGTTGTGGTTAGGTCGCGGAAAATTCAGAAGTAGTCTTTTAAAATTAGAAGATTACCTTATACATCTATGCCCAGAGTTAGACCCTGTTTTCTACAAGAAAATACAATTGACTTTTACGTTTAACTAAGGAGCTTGTGAATAAATTAATTATTGATTACGTTTTGAAACTTTACATCATTATTTTTCATTACATTATCGCATTACGTACACAGTAAAACAAACCCAACAAAAACATCCTGTAAACAGGAGCCAAGTTCTCTATGGTCGTAAAAAGTTGTGAGATCAAACAAAATACGGCCAAGTTCGTTAGCTTAGAAATACCTGTTGCAATACTGAAAAAAGCGTTTGTAAATATTAGTTTAAAAGAACGCTATTTCATTTTTAAAGAGTTACATGGAGAGCTAAATTATTCAAACTTGGCTGCAACCAAACACCTTTTATGGCCATTGGTTTAAAAAATAACGACCAAGTTGAATAATTTAGTTCTCCATGTAACTCTTTAAAAATTAAATAGCGTTCTTTCAAACTAATTTTTACAAACGCTTTTTTCAGTATTGCAACAGGTATTTCTAAGCTAACGAACTTGGCCGTATTTTGTTTGATCTCACAACTTTTTACGGCCATAGAGAACTTGGCTCCTGTTTACAGGATGTTTTTGTTGGGATTTCATCAATTTTTGTTTAAATTTCATCAATTATCAAGTAGGTATTACTCTTATCCATGATTCATTAAATCATAAAAATTTTTTATCTTTAAGGCGGACATTAAGTAAATAAATAAATGTATGTTCGTTTTACTACCTATTTATACCTACTTGAAACTTTGTCCCGTTTAAGGTTTATGTTGTTTTTATTTTCCTCCTTAGTTTATTATTTTTTCTAATTGCAGGATATTTTCTTTTTCTTTGTGTTCTTGGTTTAGGAATTTTAGGGTCAGGGATTTGTACTTCTTCGATGTGTGGTCGGAGTGCCCACTCGCGATCTTTAATTTTTCGAACTCTCGTTTTCTGGTATACCATAACGGATAGATCTGGTCGATTTAAAGATTTTAATCTATTGTATTATATTATTGCAGTCTCTTGAGCTTTAATTTTACTCGGGTCGAAGTTAATGAAGTGAATTTCATCCAATGTTATTCCTCGAGAAAGAGCAATGTAGGCTTGGCCACACGAAAAAACGGACGAACCCAAATCTATAAGTGCACTTTCTAAACTTATACCTTGACTCTTATGAACCGTGATAGTGTAACCATGCGATAAATATAAAACATCCGAAACTTAATCGATACTTCGACCAATATCTGAAACAATAGCGAAACCGATATCCTCACGATATGCCGATCAGAGAACAATTCAATAAGATAATTCACCTGAGACCTAATCGATACAATCGTACCTCCCACGACGCACCGATAGTATATGTATACCTGATGAGACACTGTAAGAACGCTAATTAAAAGTTAACCTTAACCACGAGCACATCTCATTTCGCATCACCTCACCTTATTAATTATAGAATATATCTCTTCGCGAGTTATTCTTTCTTTATTTTATTCGCGGCAAAGTACGAGTGTCAGTTGTTCGATAACTACATATTAGTTTTCTCCTTTCCTCGATTGTGCCGCGTAACATTTTGGCGATCCTGCCAGGATACTGTTCATTCGATCGTTCGAAAACTTGAAGGACCTCAGACTACGAGAGCTGTGTGACTTCGAGGGACTACGAGCGCCTGAGAACGAGAAATCAACAGTAATCGGAATATAAAAGGTGAGCGAAGTGGCTTTTTCTCAATATAGAAATCCTACTCCCGTCCTAGACTCAGACGAGGAAATAATTATTGTCAGCCCAAAAATGGCAAACTCTCTTGAATCAACATTGAAAATGCTTATGGACAAGTTCTCCAAATTTGAAGATAATGTTACAAAAAATTTCGAGACGATAAATCGAGAGAATAAGAGACGAGCCTCTGAAATTCGGGAATTGGCTTGTCAATTGCAACAACAGACGATCACTGAAGATGAAACAAGCGTGACTTCTGAGAATGAGCGCCAGAATCGAATGACTTGTGAAAGGGAAGACGACGAAGAAGAACAAGAAGCTGGAGCCGTGTCAAGGCCCAGATCACGTGTTGTCAACCATGGACCATCTGCTCAAATTGTGAGAACAACGTCCAATCCAAGAACCAACAATTCTGATCCTGTACTCCAACGAGCAAAGGACATTGTTAGAGTCATCAAACCTCTGAAAGGGAGAGATGACATGGGGGTGGAAGACTTCATTGTCAATGTAAAGTACGCAAAAAATGCATGTTCTGATCAACAAATGCTTCTAAAATTAATTTTAGCCGAGAAGATAACTGACCAGGCTGAGAGAAGCATACGCTTCATTTCTATTAACACCTATGATGAATTGTTTACTGCATTACGACGAAACGTCACTACACCAACTACTGTATCCAGCTGCCGCAGTAAACTTAATAGCATAAAACAGGGCACCGTTGAAACCGTACAATCATACAACCTTCGGTTTCGACAACAATTGAACGAATTGTATTATGCTGTGCAAAACAAGCATAACAGGCCAACGGCTCGCCATATAGCGCTAGAAGAAGAAGAAGATGCTGCTACTCGTACGTACGTGCAAAATCTAAAACCTGATATAGGGCGTCTAGTGATTCCAAGTCATCCAAAGACCATGGCCGATGCCCAGAAAATGGCCGCTGACATGGAACTATGGTTGAAAGAAGCTTCAAGGGAAGGACCACCCCGACGGCCAATGATCCAGCCAAGTGCGACAAGACGACAGGAAGACAGACGTAACCCACCGTTCCAAAATATGCCATTAGCTTCGCGTACGAATCTGAAATGTGACAAGTGCGGGCGAATCGGACACACTCGCGATAAGTGTTTTGCAAAGAGCCAAAATTTTCAATCGGCTCAGTCCGGCAAACTACCTCCCAGACTGAACAATGTAACAACGGACGAAAGGGATTGGAGCGAACCAGAATCAATTACGTACCAGGACAATTGCAACACATACGAGGACAACTCCGAGGAATGCAACGAGAAGGAAGCCTACTCGTCGACACCGGAGCAGGAATTAATATAATCAAAGAGTCTTGCATATCACGTAACAAAAATATAATTCCATACACTAAAATATTTTATATGGGCAATGACAAACATATATCCGAAAAATCCGTTGAATTAACATCCTTCAAAAAGACCCATATTTTCCATATTGTATCCGACGACTTTCCCCTTAAAGAGGATGGAATAATTGGCCAACCATTTTTACAGCAGTATGATTATAATTTAAACAATACCAATTTGATTTTAGATCATAACCGCTTATCCCTGTTTGGAGAGATTCATTTGAGACCATCAGAATACGTAATAAAATCAGTCAATTGGAATAATCAGTCAACCAAGGTTTGCTACATCAATCCAGGTAACAAAGAAATTACTACCTCGAATCTTGAAATTGAAAACGATAACCCGTACAGAATCCAGGAATTAAAATCAAAAATTAGGACCGATCATATAGAAAAAGAATTACGAGAAACTATTGAGAAAATTGTAATTAGTTACGCCGATATTTTCGCATTAGAGACTGACCCCTTGCCACAAACTAGTCTCGCTCAACACTGTATTACACTAAAGTCAGAAAAACCGATTAATATTAAAGCATATAGACCTCCGGAGTGTCACAAGGATGAAATTCATAAACAAGTTAACGAAATGCTTGAAAAGGGAATCATAGAACACAGTGAATCCCCTTTCAACGCACCTGTTTGGGTAGTGCCGAAAAAAACAGATTCATCTGGAAAACGTAAATGGAGGATTGTAATCGATTTTAGAAAATTAAACGAACAATCCGATCAAGACGCGTATCCCTTACCAAATATTGAAGACATATTAGATCATTTAGGCAAGGCAAAATTTTTTTCTGCACTTGATCTTTCATCTGGTTTCCATCAAATTCCTATGGCCGATCAATCCCGTAAATACACAGCCTTTTCCACACCCGACGGACACTTCCAATACAGACGCATGCCCTTCGGGCTCAAAAATGCCCCAGCGACATTCCAACGCATGATGGACAGAGCATTAAATGGTTTAATTGGAAAATATTGTTTTGTTTATTTGGACGATATCATTATATTTGGATCAAGTTTTCAGGAACATAATCAAAATTTGGCTATCATATTTCAAAGACTAAGAGACGTAGGACTTAAATTACAGCCAGACAAATGCGAATACTTACGACCGGAACTCGAATATTTGGGGCACACAATATCAAAAGATGGAGTAAAACCTAATAGTGCAAAAATAGAAGCAGTCAAAAATTTCAAGACCCCTAAGACTCCAACCAACTTAAAATCATTCTTAGGCCTTGCAGGATATTACAGGAAATTTGTGAAAAACTTTGCAAAAATCAGTAAACCTTTAACAGACTTGACAAAAAAAGATATTCCCTTCCATTGGACTGACTCTCAACAGAAAGCATTTGACATACTTAAACAGAAATTATGTGAACAACCAATCCTACAATACCCTGATTATAGTAAAACATTTTACTTGACAACAGACGCATCAAACGAAGGACTAGGAGCAGTTTTATCCCAAAACAAACATCCGTGTTGTTACATATCCCGAACTCTCAATTCAGCAGAAAAGAATTATACTACCACTGAAAAAGAATTACTAGCAATAGTATGGGCGATTAAAAGACTTAGACAATATTTACTTGGACGAAAATTTATTATACAGACTGACCATCAGGCACTTAAGTGGTTGAAAGATATTAAAGATCCCTCATCCCGACTGATGAGATGGCGACTCAGACTCGAAGAATATGACTATGATATAGAATATAAAAAAGGAAAAGAAAACACAGCCGCAGACGCATTGTCCCGTATATTTCCCATAACAGATGATTTAGCTCTTACCACTGACGATCTACTGAACTTATATAATGACACGACAATCACGGATACCTCAATACCAGAATCCTCACGACCACATGACGAACTCCACCAACAGTATATAGATTGGAAAATAACCCCATCTGCATCCCCAATAACAAAGAAACCTAATTGCTCTAAATGGACGCAAATTACTAAAAAACAACTAGGAAATTATAACGAATCAGACTGGTTAAACAAGTTACACGCCATAGTCGTCTCAGAAATCGATAGAACTAAAAAACCACAAATTCAATTAGGAATAAATGATCTCACTATAACGCGACTAGAAATTGTTCATTTGGAACTTATGCTACGATTCCTTATTTCAAGAATACCTAATGGAAAATTAACCATAGCAGAGGATCCTCCCCAATCCTATTCCCAAGAAGAAAAAAAAATCATAATTCGAGAATCACACAATTCAGAAAGCTCCCAACATTTTGGAGAAAATCGTACATTAGCCAGAATTAAAGAAAAACATAATTGGACCGGGTTAGAAAAAGACGTAAAAGAATTTATTGAAAATTGTGAAACCTGTCAACGAGAAAAATTAACACGCATCCGTCCCAGAGAAGAAGCTGTCATAACCGACACCCCCCTTGAGCCTAATGACAAAATTGCAATGGATGTATTCGGACCTTTGCCCAAAACTAAACACGGAAATCAATTCATCCTCTCAGTACAAGACAGCCTAACCAAATACCTTGTCCTTATACCTATGAAAGATCAACAAGCAACAACTATTATACCGAAATTATTGGAACATTATATATATATATGTCGGGGCGTAGCGACAACGGCAAAGATTTATTGTTCTTGTTACCGTTTTATTGTTACTTCTATTGTTACGTTACGTTTATCTTGTTCAACAGTTCATAAATTTGTTATGTTCAAAAAAAATTGTATTGTTATGATTGAAGAAATGCGAGACAAGGTCCTTTAAGAAAATGACCTTGTTGAACGTGATCACGGGTGGTAGAATAGATACGTTTCTGATGACCTCAGTGTATATAAAAGTTGTCATATAAAAACATGACAATATCAATAGAGAAGTTGAATCATTTACGTTGTCAACGGTTGCAAAAATCTTGGGGAAACTTCAGAATCAATAAGAGAGTTGACAGGAAGAGACGTGATATTCTACAGAACCCGTGAGCTCGTTGACGTATGAAAATAATGCCTTATCGATCAAGAAAAGATCAAAGCCGGCTACCGACGACATCAGAAGTGGGATCCTTGCAGGAAAATTCAGCTCCGCAAGTCTCCTCGCCTAACAATGAAGGAACAAATTGGAAGTTAATGTTTGAGATGCTACTAGAACGAATGCGAGGTCCAGCGTTGACAACCCCGATAATTCTACCAGATTTTAACCCAGACAATGCAGACTACAATGCAAAATCTTGGTGTGAAACGGTAAATGTCTGTCTCAGAGAGCATCCAATACAAGGTAGCGAATTAATAATGGCATTAATCAAAGCGCTGAAAGGAAGTGCATCTGCGTGGTTTTCTCAAATAAATTACGCAGGAATGGATTGGAATGAGTTCAAGAAAATGTTTCTTGCTCAATATGATGCTGTTGAAACCCCTGCTGCCGCAATGATAAGAATCAACATGGGAAGACCAAGAGAAGGCGAGTGTATATCTTCCTATTCGAATCGTGTTCTGGCTGCATTCTCGAATTTGTACGCATCAATGTCAACAGAACAAATTGCTGTTGCTTCAACATTGACACATTGCGTACAGTTGGATTCTCGGCTTCAGCGGCTTGCATTCACGGCAAACATTAACACCCGAGCTTCGCTACAAAAAGAGTTGATGGCTTATGATTTCCGTAAGCGGCCAGCTATTACCGACGAAAAAGAAAAATCAAGGGACAACAAGAAACCAAGAAGCATTGTTACGTGTTTTACATGTGGCAAGATGGGTCATAAGGCAGCGGACTGTCATCAAACAGTTACGAAAATGCTGGGATCGAAGCTTCATATGAACGGAGGCAGCCGTACCCGAGGACCACCGAAAAAGCTAGTCACCTGTTTTAAATGCGGAGAGGAAGGCCATATTGCTCCACAATGTAAAAAGGAGGAAAAATTGAAATCATCTACGGAGCGGCGGATCAATTTGTGTAATATTGCGCCAGTAACTGCTGAACTTACGGAATCGGGTGAGATCTATAAATTTTGTTTTGATACGGGTGCGGAATGTTCTTTGATAAAAGAATCGATTGCAAATAAATTTTCTGGCAAGCGATTTGAATGCTTAACAAAGTTAATTGGTCTTGGCAACGCTAATGTACTGAGCAACATGCAAATATTGTCCCAAGTAATTATACACGATTACAGAATTGAAATTCTTTTCCATGTTGTACCAGATGAAAACTTGAGTAATAATATTTTGATCGGTCGAGACCTAATAGCTACAGGGTTTTCCGTCGAAATTTCAATGAATAATTTTATTTTAAAACGAGATAAAATTATAAATATCTGTGAAGTTGGTAAAAAGATTGATAATTTTAATAGCATTGATACGGATGTAATTGGAATCGAAAAAGAATCGCTAATTAATTTGTTAAATCAATTTTCAGAATTGTTTGTTGTTGGCACACCTGTAGGTAGGATAAATACAGGAACATTACAAATACGATTAATAGATCCTAATCGTACTGTGCAACGTCGACCATACCGACTTAGTCCTGATGAGAAACAAATCGTAAGGGACAAAATCAGCGAACTCTTGTCAGCAGGGATAATTAGGCCAAGTTGTTCTCCGTTTGCCAGTCCAATAATTCTCGTAAAGAAAAAAGATGGTTCTGATCGTTTATGTATTGACTATCGAGAACTGAACAGTAATACAGTTCCTGATAGATATCCCTTACCGCTCATTAGTGATCAAATTCAGCGATTAAACGGTGCACAATATTTTACGACATTAGACATGGCGTCGGGTTTTCATCAAATTCCTATTGATAATAATTCGATAGAAAAGACTGCATTTGTTACTCCGGATGGTCAATACGAGTATTTATCCATGCCGTTTGGGCTTCGTAACGCACCGTCAGTGTTCCAAAGAGCCATAAATCGAGCTCTTTCTGATCTCGTAAACACTTTTGTAATATGCTACATAGATGATATAATGATTCCTGCCGACTCCATACAGCAGTCTCTAGAGAGGTTGCAAATAGTGTTAGATAGATTAAAATTAGCGGGATTCTCGCTTAACTTAGCTAAATGTACATTTTTAAAATCGCGTGTAGACTATTTGGGCTTCGAAGTGAGTGCTGGGGAAATCAGGCCAAACCCGCGGAAAATAAAAGCATTAACGGAATCTCTTCCTCCTTCCACGGTGACCCAACTTAGACAATTTATCGGCCTCGCTTCCTATTTTAGACAGTTCATACCTAAATTTTCACAGATCACTTCTCCACTGTATAAACTAACTACGGGAAAAGGGAAAATCGAATGGAAACCGCAACACGAAAAGATCAGACAGGAAATCATAGAGAAACTCACGAATGAACCGGTATTGATGCTATTCAATCCGTCATATCCAACCGAGCTACATACTGACGCTAGCTCGGATGGTTATGGTGCAGTGTTAATCCAAAAAGTGGATAAAAAATCTCATGCGGTTGCGTATTATAGTAAAAGAACCTCTGGGGCCGAATCCCGATACCATTCGTATGAGCTAGAGACGTTAGCTGTAGTCAATGCCATAAAACATTTCCGCCACTTCTTGCAAGGAAGACAATTTTTAGTGGTCACAGACTGCAACTCACTGAAAGCTTCGCGTACAAAGGTGGACCTTACCCCGCGGGTATATCGATGGTGGGCGTTTCTTCAGGCATATGATTTTGACATCATGTACCGAGAAGGAAAGCGGATGGGTCACGCGGATTTCTTCTCGCGAAACCCATTACCGATCAGTGATAGTCCCAAACGAATTGAACAGAAACGTGTTGACTTAGCTGAGATATCGCAGAGTTGGTTACAAGCTGAGCAACGACGGGACGATAAACTGAATAAAATTATTTCTGAAATTGAAAACAAAGAAATGGATTCTGATACCGCCAAAACGTATTTGTTAAAATCTAGAGTTCTGCATAGAAAAATACAGCGTAATAATCGCAATCGATATTTACCCATAGTTCCCATACATTTTAGATGGTCCGTAATCAATAATGTTCATGAGTCCATTATGCATCTTGGTTGGAACAAAACGTTAGAAATGGCTTATCGACATTACTGGTTCCCCAACATGTCCAAATACGTTCGTAAATTTGTCGAGAACTGCATCACTTGTAAACTAGCGAAGCCTCATTCAGGTAAAACACAGGCCGAATTGCATCCCATTCCTAAAGTAAGCGTACCGTGGCATACAATTCACCTCGATGCTACGGGGAAACTTAGTGGCAAAAATAATGTTAAAGAATACGTGTTCGTGTTCATCGATGCGTTTACCAAGTTTGTGGTTTTACGACATGCAATCAGCATAGACGCGATTAGTGCTATTACGGCATTAAATCACTGTGTAAATTTGTTTGGGACTCCGTCCAGAATTATTGCCGACCAGGGCAAATGTTTTACAAGCGGTAGCTTTCGTGACTATTGCAGGACCCAAAATATTGACCTACACCTAATCGCTACGGGTACGAGCCGTGCCAATGGTCAGGTAGAGAGAACGATGGCCACACTGAAAAATATGTTGACAGCGATAGAGTTAGACAATAGCAAATCCTGGCAAGAGTCTCTCGGAGATGTTCAACTGGCATTGAATTGTACAGCAAATCGTACGACCAATTATAGTCCCTTGGAGTTATTTATCGGTAAAGTTGCCAGACCAATGTCTTTGTCAGCCGTAAATAATGAGGATGAAGAAGTCAATCTTTCGGATATCAGGGAACAAGCGACTCGAGCGATCAACCGAAATGCCGCAAGGGACAAAACACGATTTGACACCACTAAAGCAAAAATTATTAGATTCTCGGTTGGAGATTACGTTCTCGTAGAAAATCATGAACGGAATCAAACGAAACTAGATGCTAAATTTCGCGGTCCGTATAAAGTAGAAGAAGTCTTGCCCAACGACCGATACATCTTAAAATCTTTAGATAGTAACAGAACACTTAAATATGCTCATGAGCGATTGAGATTGATGCCTGACAGTTCTGTTCCCATAGAACTTGATACATTTGATGAATAAGTAAAAAAAAAATAGATACACAGAATGAGCCGTGTCGGGGAGAACAGTGAGGAAAGAAACATTTGAAAATCCATGCGTCGTGCTTATTAGTCGTAAGCCAAAAAAATCCTAAACCCAGTTTAGCTGGGCGGAGGCGGGGCGATGTAACGGCACACGATGGATATTGTGAGTTGACCATATAGTTGGTTAGGAGTCACATGACTGAGTTATGAGTGATCACGTGGGTGATCTAAAGCCACATGGGTTGGCTTTGTTTTTGTCTTGCTGTGTCCAGTGGTGGACCAAAAAGTTAATAATGTTGTCTTGAGCTCACTGTGTGTCAAAACCGCACGGACCATTGCTAATTTTGTTTTCCACTATAAAACTATTTGATTTTTTTTGAAACCGTTAATTGAACACACATTAATAGTGTTTTTGTACAAGGTCTATGGCGAACGGAACAGGGAATGTTTTGTCAGAATGTCCGAACGGGAAATAAGGAAGATGTCTTTCTTCGCAGACAATTGTAGAAGATCGTAATTGCACACGAGGACGTGTGACAGTCAGGAAGGCCGTGTCGGGGCGTAGCGACAACGGCAAAGATTTATTGTTCTTGTTACCGTTTTATTGTTACTTCTATTGTTACGTTACGTTTATCTTGTTCAACAGTTCATAAATTTGTTATGTTCAAAAAAAATTGTATTGTTATGATTGAAGAAATGCGAGACAAGGTCCTTTAAGAAAATGACCTTGTTGAACGTGATCACGGGTGGTAGAATAGATACGTTTCTGATGACCTCAGTGTATATAAAAGTTGTCATATAAAAACATGACAATATCAATAGAGAAGTTGAATCATTTACGTTGTCAACGGTTGCAAAAATCTTGGGGAAACTTCAGAATCAATAAGAGAGTTGACAGGAAGAGACGTGATATTCTACAGAACCCGTGAGCTCGTTGACGTATGAAAATAATGCCTTATCGATCAAGAAAAGATCAAAGCCGGCTACCGACGACATATACAGGGTGTCCCAAAATTCCCTCGGTATCGGGAAATGGGAGGTTCCTTGGGTCATTTCAAGCACCATTTTCCTTTACGAAAATGTCATCCGAGGCTTCGTTAAGGAGTTATTAAAGAAAAACACGGACCAATCAGAGCGCGAGCTAGACGCGTATTGTATCGTTCCGCGCCGCGTGCCATCAGCTGAGCGTTGGTAGCACGCCGCGATGTTGTACCGAACAAGAGTTTCTCGATGATGTAAATCCTCTCCGATTTCGATGAGCTTCGGACACCTACTCAAGACCACGATTCTGAACAACATTTCCCTTTACAGTTTTTGTCTGCTGGTATTAGTTTAGAAAATAATAGTGCAAAAACTAGTGATTGAAAATGAATCGATGTACCAATATCTCATCCGATTTCGATGAAATTTTGATACGTTGTCAAGACCACGATTCTGAACAACTTTTCCCTTTACAGTTTTTGATTGCCGGCATTAGTTTAGGAAATATTCTAACAATATTTAATTGAAAATCATTCGATGTACCAATATCTCATCCGATTTCGATGAAATTTTAATACGTTGTCAAAACCACGATTCTGAACAACATTTCCCTTTACAGTTTTTGTCTGCCGGCATTAGATTAGGAAATATTCTAACAATATTTAATTGAAAATCATTCGATGTACCAATATCTCATCCGATTTCGATGAAATTTTAATACGTTGTCAAAACCACGATTCTGAACAACATTTCCCTTTACAGTTTTTGTCTGCCGGCATTAGATTAGGAAATATTCTAACAATATGTAATTGAAAATCATTCGATGTACCGATATCTTATCCGATTTCGATGAAATTTTGATACGTTGTCAAGACCCCGATTCTGAACAACATTTCCCTTTACAGTTTTTGTCTGCCGGCATTAGTTTACGAAATAATAGTGCAAACTATTAATTGAACTTAAACTAGTGATTGAAAATCAATCGATGTAAAAAATCTATGTTAATTAAATATTTAATTCGTGGAATTTATAACATATTGTATCTCAAGATGACCGAGATCGGTGAGGGCCCACATCATCGGCAACTTTACCCGAACTAGAGAAGAAGCATAAATTGATTAACTTAAAAACTAACCTATTCAGTCGTTAATCCATTTGCATGTTACACCAGTGAAGCACGATACACCACACTTTCACACAATTGCTCAACACTACACGTAGCACACTTTTCGAACTCGAAACGATAGCAAACGAAATTCCATACTCCGACGCGGCGCGGAAAGAGACCCGTGTTCTTCGCGATTTCGCGCGAAACTGTGCTCTCAAACAATGTTGTCGATGAAGGCAGATTGTTTGAAACAAATGAAATCGTTGCCTTGAAGACATGCCTCCACAATACAATAATAAAGTCTGAAATTTTTATTGCATTAGGCTAGCCTAATTTGGCTGTTAGGCTCTAATGGGGCATGTAACGCGTATGAGGCCCGACTTTTTTTTCAATTAGGCAAGCCTAACGCAATGAAAATTTCACTTTGTTCTTGTATTGTAGAGGTTCTCGCCCATGGCTTCGTTCTATGATTCTCGAAAAATCAATATTACCATATGATTCGCGAAAAATCAATATCTTCAAGGCAACGATTTCATTTGTTTCAAACAATCTGCCTTCATCGACAACATTGTACGCGGGGAGAGCACAGTTTCGCGCGGAATCGCGAAGAACACGGAACTTTTTCCGCGTCCGCGTCAGAGTATGGAATTTTGTTTGCTTTCGTTTCGAATTCGAAAAGTGGGCTACGTGTAGTGTTCAGGAATTGTGTGAAAGTGTGGTGTTACGTGTTTCACTGGTGGAATGGATTAACACATACAAATGGATTAACGACTGAATAGGTAAGTTTTTAATTTAATCAGTTTATACTTTTTCTCTAGTTCGGGTAAAGTTGCCGATGATGTGGATTCTCACCGAGTTCAATCACCTTGAGATACAATAATGTTATAAATTACACGATTTAAATATCTTTTTAACATAGATTTTTTACATCGATCGATTTTCAATTAAAAGTTGTTAGAATATTTCATAAACTAAAGCCGGCAGACAAAAATTGTAAAGGGAAAAGTTGTTCAGAATCGTGGTCTGGACAACGTATTCAAATTTCATTGAAATCGAATAAGATATTGGTACATCGAATGATTTTCAATTAAAAGTTGTTAGAATATTTCGTAAACTAAAGCCGGCAGACAAAAATTGTAAAGGGAAAAGTTGTTCAGAATCGTGGTCTGGACAACGTATTCAAATTTCATTGAAATCGAATAAGATATTGGTACATCGAATAATTTTCAATTAAAAGTTGTTAGAATATTTCGTAAACTAAAGCCGGCAGACAAAAATTGTAAAGGGAAATGTTGTTCAGAATCGTGGTCTGGACAAGGTGTCCAAAGCTCATTGAAATCGGAGAGGATTTACATTATCGAGAAACTCTTGTTCGTTACGATACCGCGGCGTGCCACCAACGCTCGCTGGACGGCGCGTGGCGCGGAGGGATACACTGCACGTCTAGTTCGCGCTCTGATTGGTCCGTGTTTTTCATTAATAACTCCTTAACGAAGCCTCGGATGACATTTTCGTAAAGGAAAATGGTGCTTGAAATGACCCAAGGAACCTCCCATTTCCCGATACCGAGGGAATTTTGGGACACCCTGTATATTTTCTTCCCCAAAACATATTCTAACAGACCAAGGTAGTAACTTTGTTTGTAACCTAATGGAACAATTTGAACAAGCATTCAAAATTAAACACGTAAAAACCACCTCTTTTCACCCCCAGTCAAACGGATCTCTTGAACGAACGCATGCGACAGTTAAGGGGGTACCGTAACCCCTGATCTGGGTATTTATCAGTGTAAGCAACCTCCACGCTGAAAACCAGTTTGGCAACAGTGACGAACATACATTTGTATCAATCTAACGCTTCAATTTCGCTATCAATACAGGTTTTTTTCTTGTTATCAATATCTTTATTGTTATTAATGGATCCGAGTGGCTTCAAGCTCTTTATATTTTTGTTGTTACGAATATACGCCGATAATTCTCCTGTCTAAGCGCCATCTCGTTTGAGTAGCTGAACTAAAATTAGTTCTACTTGCCCTTCATTGCCCTTCATGAACGGAATCTGGGGAACAATTGAATGCGATCACGGGAAAACATTTTTTGTCCTCATATTAGCATATTACGAGCTGTGTGAGGGCTCATTGTAAAGAGGAAGGTTCGTCGCAGGTCGCTCAGCTCATGATTCAAGTCGAAAAAATCATTTTGTATTAGCAAAATACATTAGAATCTGCGGAATTTTTCTTCATTTGTTTTCCCTACTTTGGGCACTCATATTATTAGATATAAACATAGTCTAACTAAATCATGAGCTGAGCGACCTACGATCGACCTTCCTTTGTCAAAAGAACCTTTATGCAGCTCAAAATATGCTCATATGAGGACAAAAAATGTTTTCCCGCAAACACTGTTTTGTTGATGAAATTAGTGTTTGCGGGAAAACATTTTTTGTCCTCATATGAGCATATTTTGAGCTGCATAAAGGTTCTTTTGACAGAGGAAGGTCGATCGTAGGTCGCTCAGCTCATGATTCAAGTCGAAAAAATCGTTTTGTATTAGAAAAATACATTAGAATCTGCGGAATTTTTCTTCATTTTTTCCCCCTACTTTGAACGCTCATATTATTAGATATAAACATAATTTAACAAAATCATGAGCTGAGCGACCTGCGATCAACTTTCCTCTTTAGAATGAGCCTTCACACAGCTCGTAACATGCTTGTATAAAAACAAAAAATGGTTTCCCGTAAACACGGTTTTCACTTATTTCTCTAGTAATATTCTAGTAATATGCTAGTAATTATCCATGGGTACGGTACCCCCTTAAAGACCTAATACGAACATGTACTGCCGACAGACAGAATGAATGGGACGAAAAGGGTATAGCCGGATAAGATAGTCAAAAATGCCCTTGAACCGAATTTTATCGACGATGCGTCATTCGATAGGGCACTAAGAAAAACCATACTGTGCAAAGTTTCAACCCTGTATCTCGATCGGGAGGGTAGTTATGGGGTAAAATCGAAAAATCAGTTTTTGGCCTGTTTTCCCTAGTTAATTATGTTCAGAAATTCTGAGAAAAATCTGACACATGTCAAGCACCCTAATGCATACTACGCAATTGGTTTCAGATTTTTAAATTGAAAATCCTGCTTGTAAAAAATCAAAAACCTGAAAAAAATCGAAAAAATGCAGATTTCACATGGAAGTTCTAGAGTGTCCACATTTATATTTTTACAGTAGCAGTATATTGTTATAGGTATTGTTCATGAATTTTTTCAGATTTTTTGGTTTGGTGCGCCGTTGTTAAAAAAAATAAAAACCGATTTTTTCGACGTTTTTTCCGCGAAGAACTAAGCTAACCTTAAAATTATTACGTTATATTTGTTCTGTAAGTCTATCAGGCACTGATAAACCGTGAACATTTCTCAAAAATATTTAAACAATGAAATCGGCTTAATTAGTATTTTTACTATGTCAGTATATTATATCTAAAAGTATTAAACAGATTCCCAACAGCTCGGTTGGCTCAGCGCGTTAAACGTTCGTCTGTTGACACGCTTATACTAGGTTCGCGTCCGGCGTGCGTATAGTTTTTTTTTTACTTAATTAATTCTTTTTTTTATATCTAACTATATAATAATCAATGGTATTTTTGTAGATTTCTTTTAAAAGCAATATTTAAATATTCCAAACATATTTTAAGGTAAAATTCGCAAAAAAAAATTGGAGCAATTGTTATTATCATCAATTTTTAGTTATGCATCTTCTTAATACTGGTAGTATTACATATTTTCTGCAGTAAATCTTTACGTGTCCTCGAGTTTTAAATACTCCGTTATAGGGAAAATTAATAGTAATACTATTCTTTTGAAGCATTTGTTTTTAGTACCTCGTCTTTAGTGCGGAACGGCATTTATTGTGTATGAACCACCGTTGTGTAAAAGCATATTTAAATATTTCTTCATGTGATGTCCTAAGTCTTCGTCACTGTCTTTATTAATGACCGGTGTCACTTCTTCTTCGTTGAATATCGTGATCAATATTTCAGCAGGACTTCTCATTTATGAGAGGTATCAAGCATGTGAGAGGTAATAAATAATTGTTATCACGTGCGAGCAGCAACCGACGGTACGATTGCCATTCTTACAATTTTACCTTAAAATATGTTTGGAATATTTAAATATTGCTTTTAAAAGAAATCTACAAAAATACCATTGATTATTATATAGTTAGATATAAAAAAAGAATTAATTAAGTAAAAAAAAAACTATACGCATGCCGGACGCGAACCTAGTATAAGCGTGTCAACAGACGAACGTTTAACGCGCTGAGCCAACCGAGCTGTTGGGAATCTGTTTAATACTTTTAGATATAATAGACTGACATAGTAAAAATACTAATTAAGCCGATTTCATTGTTTAAATATTTTTGAGAAATGTTCACGGTTTATCAGTGCCTGATAGACTTACAGAACAAATATAACGTAATAACTTTAAGGTTAGCTTAGTTCTTCGCGGAAAAAACGTCGAAAAAATCGGTTTTTATTTTTTTTAACAACGGCGCACCAAACCAAAAAATCTGAAAAAATTCATGAACAATACCTATAACAATATACTGCTACTGTAAAAATATAAATGTGGACACTCTAGAACTTCCATGTAAAATCTGCATTTTTTCGATTTTTTTCAGGTTTTTGATTTTTTACAAGCAGGATTTTCACATTAAAAATCTGAAACCAATTGCAAAGTATGTATTTGGATTCTTGACATGTGTCACATTTTTTCAGAATTTCTAAATATCATTAACTGGGGAAAATAGGCCAAAAACTGATTTTTCGATTTTACCCCATAACTACCCTTCGGATCGAGATACAGGGTTGAAACTTTGCACAATATGTTTTTTCTTGGTGCTCTATCGAATGGCACATCGTCGATAAAATTCGGTTCAAGGGCATTTTTGACTATCTTATCCGGCTATACCCTTTAAATCTAATTTGTATGGGATACAACACATCGTTACACGAATCTACTGGTTTCACACCTTTTGAGCTTACATTCGGTCATAAAGCCAACATGCCCTCGACAATAGCTGTTACACCTACATTAACTCGTGAACAATTATTTAAACTTTGGAAAAATCGACATGAAGAATATCTGAAAAGAGCTAGAGATACCTTGATGAAAAACAAAGCACGTTACAAACGAGACCAGGACAGACGAATTATACGAACGCAATCTCTTTTTAATATTGGTGACAAAGTATTGGTTCACAACGATCATAAGAAACACAAACTAGACACAGAATGGTTAGGACCTGCGCAAATAATCGAAACTAAACCCCCTAATTATACTATCCGATATTTAAACGAATCCGACAGAACACAAAAGATACATGGTAATCGACTAAAACTTTTTCGCTCTCTTACAGGTTAACATGGATCCCATATATTTAATGATATTATTATTACCTAATGTAAAAAGCCTAATAGTTAATCCACTTAACGACTCGACGATACTCATAGAAAAATTAGGAAAAAGTTTTTTATACCATAGCGAATTAAAATTGGTAATAGCAGTTGACCCAGAAAATATTATACGATCAGCAAATAGTATTACAGAACTTATGAACAAAACGACTCACCAATGTAAAGATTGTCCATTTAAATTGGAAGTAGCTGAGATTAATAGAAGAGTATCCAGAACACAAAATACTGTAAACCGTTTAAAACAAATATTATATTTGAGAATGAGACGAGGATTATTCAACATAATGGGTAGTGTGTCAAAATTCTTATATGGAACTTTGGACAACGACGATTTAGAGCTCATTAACAAAAATATAGATAAACTTTTTGATAGCAATAACAATTTAACCAATATAATACACGATCAAACTAATATGATTCGTACCATTCTCAACCAGTCTAACTTTGATACACTCATAAAATTTCATCAGGAAAGCCATCGGTTGTATATTGAAACACACGATGAATTGCATATCATGGCACAATTAATAACAATAGAATCCCTTACAGCTGAACTTATGGAAAACATAAACATACTTGATACAGCAATATTGTTAGGTAAAAGCGGTATCATCCACCCTGAATTAGTAACACCAGAAACATTCCTTCAAGCACTAAAAGAAATTAGAGGAAAAACTTCACCTTCTGACCCAATAGAAGCAATTCTAGAAAATTACCAAACGCTACTTTCCATCAGTTCAGTAAAGATAATTATTAAGTCAGGAAAAATTGTTTATTATATATCCGTACCGTCTTTAGAAGATACCGAATGGACAATTAAAAGATTGTACCCCATACCTCAAAAGCGCGGCAAGATCTTCATAGCCATAGTACTAGATAACGATATTGTCTTAGAATCAGGACACGAATTTATACTGCTAGACAGTCAATTTTTAAAAGAACAATGTACTATCCATAATGAATTTACTTTGTGTAAACGAACAAGACCCAGTCACTCACTTGTTAACAGTCACGAATGCCAAAGCGAACTTTTAAAACTACACACCAAAACCACGAAAAATTGCGGATTTGCTCTATTCAAAATATCTGACTTAACTTACATACCTATAGATAACTCCAATAGATTTATTGTAGTTCCCGAGAACCCAACGACAATTCAAGCATTATGTAAAACAAATCAAATGATAGACATCAATATCCCAAGCGTTATATACAGCAACAGTGATTGTATTCTTCTAAGCGAGAACACTGTGATGAAAATAGGAGGAAAACCAAACAAGATAGAATTCGAAACGCGATTCAAAAATATTTCTATAAATTATACACCAGAAGATCTCGATGTAATTCACGAAAAATTAGATAAAGCAAACATAATATCCACTAACTTCAAAGAATTCCGAACCACACTTGATAAGATGGACGATCAACTAAACAAATTAAAGGGGCAACACCGCATACAAAATTGGACATCAATTGGATATTCAACACTCCAATATCTGGGGTATCTGGTTATAGGACTTACTGGAATCTACTTACTATACCGATGTGGGGCCCTCAACTGTCTAAAAGGGCTCACTCAGCTGACAATCAACATTTGCTGCCCAATAGCTCATTCAATTCAAAACAACGAAGTTAATAGTCCAACATCGACCATACACCCTTCTGCATCATACTCTGAATCACCTCTGCAAATTTGTGAGTTAGAACCAATACCTCCAATCCCTAAAGTAAAACGAGTTAGGAAAGTACGTTTTTCGGGACTAAAAACAAAATAAGAAGGGGAGTGTGTAACCATGCGATAAATATAAAACATCCGAAACTTAATCGATACTTCGACCAATATCTGAAACAATAGCGAAACCGATATCCTCACGATATGCCGATCAGAGAACAATTCAATAAGATAATTCACCTGAGACCTAATCGATACAATCGTACCTCCCACGACGCACCGATAGTATATGTATACCTGATGAGACACTGTAAGAACGCTAATTAAAAGTTAACCTTAACCACGAGCACATCTCATTTCGCATCACCTCACCTTATTAATTATAGAATATATCTCTTCGCGAGTTATTCTTTCTTTATTTTATTCGCGGCAAAGTACGAGTGTCAGTTGTTCGATAACTACATATTAGTTTTCTCCTTTCCTCGATTGTGCCGCGTAACAATAGCATAGGCAATGCATAATGGAAACTGTTCACGGTGAACATATGCCCGGTTCATTCTTTCAAACATTGTTTTTATAGGTTTTAATTCGTACAAGAGTCCATGGTTGAATTCAATTTTCACGTTTTTAATTAACTTCCCGATTCATAGGGAAGTTACTGTAATTACCCCGAAAATCGAAAATCGTTTTTTTAGCAGATCTTCACGTTTCATGGTTATTGAAGTCAGTTTAGACTATTTTTATCAACTTGTTAGTGTGTGTGTGTGTGTGTGTGTGTGTGTGTGTGTGTGTGTGTGTGTGCGTGCGTGCGCGCGCGCGCGTATGGCCGTTTTTATGTTATCAAATTTTTCGTTAACGTTTTCTGAAAAAGTAACAATGCGATCTGAATGATGAATCATGCAATCGATGTGCCCCGTCGTAACTTAGAGCTGATTAGATTTTGGTCCATATTGGTCAAGTAGTTTTTTAGATTTTTTAGTTTTTTGTTTTTTTCGAAAGAAGTTCATTCAAGAATGCAATGTATACGAGAGGATGGAAATTTTCCACCGAATAAACAAACGTAATTATATATATTTCATTTTTATTAAAAAAAAAATTTTTTTTATTAAAAAAAAATTTCTTTTTTTAATTATGCAACTAATGCTAATGTTACCGCTTACAACTAACGAATCGGGAAGTTCTTTGTGTGGCTCGTGGAGAGTCACACGCAAAATAAATAAAAAAACCATTAAGAGCTGTATGTCCCACTAGCAATGCGTACCACTAATCCTTTCGCAAGAGCAGTCCTATCCGCGAGCTCGCGAAGCGAGCGAGCAACAATAACCAGCTAGTTTTTGTTCTGTCTTCGATATCCCTTTGAACATCTATTACTGTACCTATCGAGCCATTGACTAATCCTAGACTCACGTCAATGTTCCTTCTCAACAATACCCGCACACCTTGTTTCAAATTTCTGTAGGATTTTATTAGCTCGAGTTGTAAGGTAACGAGGACAGTCTAAGGTATCATTGGCAATGAGTTCTATGGCGGGATGTTGAATTGTGTCAAGCATAGCAGAGTTGAGTTGGTCACACATATTTCGGGTAGGTAACAAACATACAGTATTAGTAGGTAGATTGGCAAGATGAGAACAAATCTCACGCAATTTACTTGCATTTGAATTACTATTGAGGGGAATGAGTTTTTGAACAAGAATGTTGCGGTCTCCTTCAGTAATAATTCCCATTCTTATCCTATGGAGCATATCAATGAAAGAGTTATCATCAATTTGCCTCATATTAATAATCAGCTCTTCGTAAGAAAATAGATCTTTCCAGATGTTTCGAATATTAAGGGAACCTATAATTTTTTGAACCTCTGAAGGAGTCATCTTTACAAATGAAGATTTTTCTCTTACAGGTGGTAGTTGCAGTAGGTCTCCAAGGACTAAAATATGTTTCTTACCGAACCAGCCATCATTTTCGTCATTTGTATTATAGATTTCAGAAAGACGCAGATGTATGAATGCAAGTGTAATATTTGATATCATCGATACTTCATCTATTATGAACAAAACAACATCTTTCAATGCAGTCCTCAACACTTTCAATACCTGATCACTTAGTTGTTTATACTTGGGAGTACATTTATGTTCTACAGGTAACTGTAGTAATCTGTGAATAGTCCTCCTACATTGAGACCTGCAATGCCTGTGGGAGCGGTTATGGCTACCTTTTTGTTCAAGTTTTGTTGAACCCATGCCTTAATTGTTTTTATTAGATAGCTTTTCACTGTGCCACCGGTTCCACTAACAAAGCAGCGAAGAATAGTAGAACTATCTTCACTTGATTTTTGTAATTTATTTATAATGGATTGAAACACCCTCTCTTGATCTAGGTTTAAATTCTGTATGAGAGTTTCAGCATCTACTGCAACATCGTTGGCGTTATTGAAATCTTCCATGGCATCTATTGCTTGTTCTGGGGCAAAATCTAAAGGATTGTCAGGACCTTCATCTTCTTGTATGTTCTCCTCGTGTGTTTCTAGTTCGGCTACTTTAGCCTCTACCATTTTGAAAGCTTTATCTATGGTATTTTTCATTTCTGTTTGGAGCTCACTATACATCAATCCTTCCTTTAGTTCTGTCTTTACGCTATTGAAAGCTTCAGTGTAGGTGTCAAAGCCCATTTTGAGTTGTGATATATCACGCCATGGTTTGAACAGAAGGAGTAGTGAGAAGTAATGATTTTCGGGCCATTCTTCAACGTTAAAATTGTAATGATTTATCAGATAAGGTCTTGTTCTCTTTTTTACAAACTTTTTTCCTTCAGTCAGAACGTAGTAGACTGCAGTAGGACTTGCTGGTTTTGACGTAACCACATCATAATGCTTAGCAAAATCGTAGAGGTGGGTTTGCTCTAGTGCTTTAGGTCTATTCGGATAATAAGTGTCAACCCAGGATTCATGAAAAATATCAGTCGACTCTGGATTTAATTGATGAATTTCTGTTTTCTTTTTGATCCTGCGGTTTCGGTATATGTTGACATCTATCCTTCTTATAGTGGTTCGTGGGTCTGTTCCATACAAAGAAATTCCCAATATAGTGTCGCTAGCTTCTAGAGCTCCACACTCTCTATTGGCCAGTGCTCGAAGTCCTACATTAAAGAGTCGACTCTTCAACGATTTTGTTGAATTGATATCACAAAATGTGTCATTGACACGAGTTTTTTCACTTTTGGTTGTATACTTTGCGACGTAATAATTCAACATAGCAGTTTTCTTTCATTTGACATTGTAAAGACGACTGTTTGGTGAGAGAGTTTTTCTTGCTGCTATGGATTCCACAAGATCCTTGATGACAATTTCATCAGTGACAGGACGAGGGAAACCAAACCTACAAACGGAGACAAATTCTTTTTTGTTTCTTTCTTCTTCATACAGTAACTGTTGTGCTTGTACGTCTGATAGGATATTACACGCTGATGTAAAGTTGGAGAAAGGTTCTTGTCAGGTATAGCACAAGTAACATGTCCGGAAATGAAAGAATTTACCTCATCCAGTGAGGATTCTTGAAAAATTGGAGCATCTTTTACCCATAACATTAAATGAAAATGTTGAGCGCCTCTCGCCTGATACTCCTGACGCCAGAAGTAGTGCTCAATATTACCTAACGGGTTATCTGAAGACATGAGGAAGTCAAGCATAGCTTTAAACTTGTTGTCTATGAATCTGGAAGTTGAAACAGGATCCAGAGCTACCAACTCGCTAATGCTTTTCTTTTCGAATTCAGGGCCGTTAACTTGTTTCAAGTACTCCCCCAGATCTGTCCACATCCACTAAGAGGGACTCATTGTTAGAAACCATGTGATGGGACCATAATGTTTTGTCATACATACAACGTCATTCCTTGGTTTCTTCGAATACTGCTCAGTATTTCCAAGCCTTCCAAATATTGCCGATAAATCGCACTCGAGTTCATCTTTGTTTAGCACATCTATGTTCTGTGCAGCAGTAAGTTTGTCTTTTTAGTTAACATCAGTGAGTTAAGCAAAATTAAAACGTTTTCGGCGCATTGGTTCGATCAAATGTTACTATTTACACAATTTGCAAAATAGGCACAATAATTTGTCTCGACGTTTCGATCTCAATTTAGATCATTATCAAGAGAATACCAAAAAATATATTGTGTCTGTAATGGAAATTAACAAAACATTAATCATTGCATTTAAGCCAGAACAAAAAATAAACTAAAATAATTTCATACTCACTTGCGTAGTGTAAAGAAAATTGTTTACCATTGCGGTGAATTAGAACACTTTATAAGAAAACATTAGAAATTAAATAGAGAACATTTAAAGAAAATATTAGAAGAGCACGTGTGACTACATGTTGCTGCCTAGGCAGTCACCACAGTAGTGAGATCACAATAAGGCGGTAAATTCAAAATTACAATATTTTCCCATTTCCACATATTATACCTAAATCGGTAATAAAAAATGAGCTACGTCAATGAATTCGCCACTAAAACCATATGTAACAATGTTTTAATAATTTTTATTGTGCACCCACATATATACATACATACATACATATATATGTGCACATACATATAAACCCAACCACATGTAACAATGTGTAGAGAACTGAACAAATTTTGAAAAAATTAATCTGTTTAGAAAGATTTCATCATAATCATTACTGGTTCAGTAATGTTGCGTACAGTTCATGTATCTTTGGTGTTTCATACCGCAGATTTACGCTATTATTTCTAATCATATGAAAGGTTTCTAAACTTAGCCTTTTGTATAAATTAGGTTCTCGGTCAATTACTTTTACATTCTCAAAATCAAACGGGTGGTCAAATTCTAATGAGTGCTTAGTCAACGCGGTGTGATTTGTAGGTGGTAAGAAAATATTGTGTTTGTGCTCCTTTAATCTAGTCTCTAAACGTCTAGATGTTTGTCCAATATAAACCTGGCTGCACCCTTTGCAAGGTATGGAATATACAATGTTATGGCTTTTTAATAAATGCAATTTGTCTTTAACATTTGGAAAATGACACTTTAAGTACTGTGGAATTTTAAAGATAGTATGTATTCCAGCTTTTCTGAAAATCCTTTTAATGTCATCAGAAACGCTCTCAATATAAGGAATCACGACCGTGTTCTTCCAATTTATCGGTCCTGTTTTCTTAATTCTTTCCTCTTTACGTTTATTGACGTAAAAAGGGTGATAAATTTCGAACACTCTTTCCTTAATAATTCTCAGAAGTAAACTGTCAGGATATCCATTTTTTTAGAGTGTTTCTGATTAATTTCAAGTTGTCAGATCTGAAAGTAGGATCAGATAATATAATTGCACGATCAATTAAACCTTTTATTAAACCAACCTTATGTTGCATAGGATGAGCAGAGAGATAGTTAACATATCTCCCTGACCATGTTTTCTTATGATACCAGTTGGATATTAACTTATTATTTAATTTAATAACGTTAATATCCAAGAAGTTTAAGCTGGAATCTTTTTCTAATTCATGAGTGAACTGTAATCTACTGTGAAAACTGTTAAATGTGTCCAACACAACTTGTAATTGCTCAGGTTGTATGCATGTAATGATGTCGTCAACATACCTTTTGTAAAATGGCAGAGTAAATGGTAATTTCGAAATAGATACCTCCTCTAGTCTTTCCATAACTAAATTAGCAATGACTGGGGAAATTGGAAATCCCATAGCCGTACCGAATACCTGTTTGTAAAATTTTCCATTGAACAGGAAAACATTTGATTCCAATACAAATTTTATAGCCAGGAGGAATTCCTCCTTCTGGATAGATGTGTGTTCCTTGATGTCGTCCCATCTGCTGACAATCACCTGTAGACCCAGGTCTATAGGGACATTTGTGAAAAGTGCTGTAACATCTAAGGACACTAAAGCAAAAGAGTCATTGGGAAGTTCAAAGCTTTTCAATTCACTGGCAAAACTCCAACTGTCCACAGTGTGGTATGGTGATTTACCCACTATCTTAACCAATATTGTGGCCAAATATTTTGACAGTTTGTATGTCGAATACAGATGTTTTAGAAATGTTAAATGATACTAATACATACAAGATCAGTAAATTCGAGTATACCAGTACATTTGAAAAGATGGCTAATTCTATTATTTCTGACTTAGTCAAAAAAAAACAAATTAGTGATGACTTGGGAAAAAAATTAAACACATATAATTCTGTAGTACCTAGAGCATATGCTCTTCCAAAAACTCATAAAGAGATTTTATCTTGGAGAATCATTGTATCCACAATAGACGGTCCGACATACAAACTGTACAAATGTACTGGTATACTCGAATTTACTGATCTTGTATGTATTAGTATCATTTAACATTTCTAAAACATCTGTATTCGACATACAAACTGTCAAAATATTTGGCCACAATATTGGTTAAGATAGTGGGTAAATCACCATACCACACTGTGGACAGTTGGAGTTTTGCCAGTGAATTGAAAAGCTTTGAACTTCCCAATGACTCTTTTGCTTTAGTGTCCTTAGATGTTACAGCACTTTTCACAAATGTCCCTATAGACCTGGGTCTACAGGTGATTGTCAGCAGATGGGACGACATCAAGGAACACACATCTATCCAGAAGGAGGAATTCCTCCTGGCTATAAAATTTGTATTGGAATCAAATGTTTTCCTGTTCAATGGAAAATTTTACAAACAGGTATTCGGTACGGCTATGGGATTTCCAATTTCCCCAGTCATTGCTAATTTAGTTATGGAAAGATTAGAGGAGGTATCTATTTCGAAATTACCATTTACTCTGCCATTTTACAAAAGGTATGTTGACGACATCATTACATGCATACAACCTGAGCAATTACAAGTTGTGTTGGACACATTTAACAGTTTTCACAGTAGATTACAGTTCACTCATTAATTAGAAAAAGATTCCAGCTTAAACTTCTTGGATATTAACGTTATTAAATTAAATAATAAGTTAATATCCAACTGGTATCATAAGAAAACATGGTCAGGGAGATATGTTAACTATCTCTCTGCTCATCCTATGCAACATAAGGTTGGTTTAATAAAAGGTTTAATTGATCGTGCAATTATATTATCTGATCCTACTTTCAGATCTGACAACTTGAAATTAATCAGAAACACTCTAAAAAAATGGATATCCTGACAGTTTACTTCTGAGAATTATTAAGGAAAGAGTGTTCGAAATTTATCACCCTTTTTACGTCAATAAACGTAAAGAGGAAAGAATTAAGAAAACAGGACCGATAAATTGGAAGAACACGGTCGTGATTCCTTATATTGAGAGCGTTTCTGATGACATTAAAAGGATTTTCAGAAAAGCTGGAATACATACTATCTTTAAAATTCCACAGTACTTAAAGTGTCATTTTCCAAATGTTAAAGACAAATTGCATTTATTAAAAAGCCATAACATTGTATATTCCATACCTTGCAAAGGGTGCAGCCAGGTTTATATTGGACAAACATCTAGACGTTTAGAGACTAGATTAAAGGAGCACAAACACAATATTTTCTTACCACCTACAAATCACACCGCGTTGACTAAGCACTCATTAGAATTTGACCACCCGTTTGATTTTGAGAATGTAAAAGTAATTGACCGAGAACCTAATTTATACAAAAGGCTAAGTTTAGAAACCTTTTATATGATTAGAAATAATAGCGTAAATCTGCGGTACGAAACACCAAAGATACATGAACTGTACGCAACATTACTGAACCAGTAATGATTATGATGAAATCTTTCTAAACAGATTAATTTTTTCAAAATTTGTTCAGTTCTCTACACATTGTTACATGTGGTTGGGTTTATATGTATGTGCACATATATATGTATGTATGTATGTATATATGTGGGTGCACATATATGTATGCACAATAAAAATTATTAAAACATTGTTACATATTTTGTATGTATGTTTTAGTGGCGAATTCATTGACGTAGCTCATTTTTTATTACCGATTTAGGTATAATATGTGGAAATGGGAAAATATTGTAATTTTGAATTTACCGCCTTATTGTGATCTCACTACTGTGGTGACTGCCTAGGCAGCAACATGTAGTCACACGTGCTCTTCTAATATTTTCTTTAAATGTTCTCTATTTAATTTCTAATGTTTTCTTATAAAGTGTTCTAATTCACCGCAATGGTAAACAATTTTCTTTACACTACGCAAGTGAGTATGAAATTATTTTAGTTTATTTTTTGTTCTGGCTTAAATGCAATGATTAATGTTTTGTTAATTTCCATTACAGACACAATATATTTTTTGGTATTCTCTTGATAATGATCTAAATTGAGATCGAAACGTCGAGACAAATTATTGTGCCTATTTTGCAAATTGTGTAAATAGTAACATTTGATCGAACCAATGCGCCGAAAACGTTTTAATTTTGCTTAAAGCTTCATACGATCGCTATACTTTAACGGCTAACATCAGTGAGTTTATGGTAAATACCTGCATTAACCTGACGAATATTGGTGTCGTTCAGTAGGAAGAACAAGTATTGAATATTAAGTCGAAACTGAGAGTATTTGGAAGTTAACCTAGTTTTGATGAAATCACTTGACGTTAACTTTTGCTGGCGGGTCTGAAACTGTCCAAATTTTCCTTCTGGGTATAGATCAGGAAAACACTTGACATCAAGAAATTTGTCCCGATTATCAATAGAAGCAGCATTTACTTTGAGCATTTGACAAAAAGCAGTGGCTGAAGCATTTTGTCGTCTTTCTTGTAGTGGGTAGATGGTATATTGTTCATACTCATCATTATTGTCCGTTTCATCAACTTGTGTTAGCAAGGCCGTTTGGTCATAAGTAATATTTATGTTTGTGGTGACATGTCAGTATTTGTCTCTACAATATACTGCAAATTTTGTTGGATAACTTGCAGCAATGCGCTAGGTGTGGTAGGTAAGACGATGCTAGAATATTGGTCGAGAGCCGCGTACACTTTGTTAACATCTACAAGGTCCTCTCAAATGATTTTGGTCTTGGTAGCTGTTCCACGGACAAAAATGTAGAGCTCATGACACTTGTTCAGAGAGTCTTGGGGTAGTGGTAACTTGTTCAGTGTCTCCTCCAGTGGTAAAAGTAAATGAAACGTGCGGCCATTAACTTTTTTGACCATTTGGCGATTGGGTATATTTTTTTTACCAATTGGGGTCATATTGCAGACAACCTGAAAAGCTTTTGCTCTCTGTATAAGTAGTTTTTCATAGTTATGTAGTGTTTTTACTTCCTCAAGAACTTTGCTAACAAACATATTATTTAACATACAAGTGGCAGCTAACTCATTATTACGAATACTTTTCAGGCACGAGTGACAAATATGTGGGTCCTGAGGCAAACTATTAGATTGTTGTAAATAGTCTATAAGTTGTTCCCATATTCTAAAAGAATCTCAAGATTTACGAAGATTTTTTTATACAGGAAACATCTCGCCAACACAAGAGTGTATTACAAGAAATGCAACTCATCCTGGACGGGTCTTGGGATTTCTTATAGGAGGCTTTGCAGGACGTCCTGTTTTTGTCCAATATGTAATCTTCAGGCACCAAACCTATGTCACCGGCGTTCATTAAACATACCTCCCTGAGTTAGGTACCTGTCCGAGTGATTTAATTTTCACCTCATCCACGCTGGACAAAGCCTCGTCAATAGTAATTAACTTCCCCATTCATAGGGGACTTACTGTAATTACCCCGAAAATCGAAAATCGATTTTTTAGCAGATCTTCACGTTTCATGGTTATTGAAGTCATTTTAGATTATTTTTATCAAATTATTAGTGTGTGTGTGTGTGTGTGTGTGTGTGTGGCCGTTTTTATGTTATCAAATTTTTCGTTAACGTTTTCTGAAAAAGTAACAATGCGATCAGAATGATGAATGATGCAATCGATGTGCCCCGTCGTAACTTAGAGCTGATTAGATTTTGGTCCATATTGGTCAAGTAGTTTTTTAGATTTTTTTAGTTTTTTTTCGAAAGAAGTTCATTCAAGAATGCAATTTATACGAGAGGATGGAAATTTTCCACCGAATAAACAAACGTAATTATATATATTTCATTTTTTTTAAATTATGCAACTAATGCTAATGTTACCGCTTACAACTAACGAATCGGGAAGTTCTTTGTGTGGCTCGTGGAGAGTCACACACAAAATTTAAAAAAAAACATTAATACCTGTATGCTCCACTAGCAATGCGTACCACTAACCCTTTCGCAAGAGCAGTCCTACCCGCGAGCTCGGGAAGCGAGCGAGCAATAACAACCCCACCCGCGTGCTCGCGAAGCGAGCGAGCAACAATAACCAGCTAGTTATATTTTTGCTGTCACTTTTCAATTTGTAAAAATGTCGAACTAGTGTTCTCAGCTCTGGGAAATGGGATTTTACTTGGTTTAAATTTAAAATACTCTTATCAAATTTTGAGTCGATTACCATTGTATACAGGGTGTCCCACTGTATCGAGAACGGCAGGATATCTCGGAAGACGGTGTCGTTATCAAGAAAGTGTTCCTACAAAAGTTGTTTGGTACGACGGGCTAAGTTACGTGATATTAATTGCTTTTTTATGGGTGGAGTGGTGGAGCACATTTCAAGGTCAACTTGATTTTTTAAAATGGAATAGTATATTTTTTTCTTTAGAAAATAATAGCGGGTAGTGAGACGAATCCAAAGATGTGCTACATGATATTATTCTGATTTTGATGAAAGTAAATTGTTAGCTTGTGTTTACATACTGCATCGGCCAACAGCCAACAGCCGCTACTAATTGTAAGTGTAACCTATCCTAACCCTATCCTATACTGGATATGTATTTGTGATGTGCAATTCTGCGATTTCGTGAAAATCTCAAAAACAAAAGACTGTAGCGATGTCATCGGCAGAAGCTGAGTATATGGCAATAGCGGAAACGGCCAAAGAAGCTATACATATTAAGAACTTCCTTAAAGAACTTAGATTAGAAGTAGATATTAAGATGTTTAATGATAATCAAAGTGCAAATCTACTTACGCGGGATGCTGTATTTCATGCGAGATCAAAACACATTGATCTAAGGTATCATTTTATAAGAGATGTAATTAAAAATAATGAGTTTGTTTTAGAGTATCTACCAACAGAGAAAATGATAGCAGATGTGTTAACCAAACCGTTGTGCAAGCCGAAACATGTTTTCTGTTGTAAAGGAATGGGTTTAAAGGAAGTTGAGTGAATGCGTTTTAAGAAAACCAAAAGAGTATTTATTTTATTTTAATGTCGATACACTGTATACATTGAGGGAGGTATGTTAAGAGAAGTCAATGCATACAGTGAGCGTGGTCTGCGTGAGACGTATGAATGGGAGTTGGGTGAGCACCACTGTGTTGTACGTTGAGTTTTAATGTCTTCCGTTTGGGCTCACTTGGTCGTGCTGCGTTGTACAAGTAAGATACCACGTGTTAAGCGAAACTGCTGTTATACATATATAATAAAGTTACGTTTATATAGTTTTGCACCTTAGTTGCATTTATACGAGTGTCCAGCATCTTATTATAAACCTTTCTAGTATACTGTTTTCTAACAGCCCTTTCACTGTTAAATTCTTCTCACACAAATCCACAAATCCTTATCCTGCACTATAATTGTTCATAACACCGTACATAATACATTGAAACAAACCACTTTAAAATAGTATCCATTGGGTCCATAAATGTTGTATAAAATCCTCACAAATGCAAGTATCCAGAAAAATGCACATGCATACTCGAATCGTTCACAGCTAATTCACGTTTGATGCACGTCAATTTGACTTTCGCACACAAAAATAAATATCAGTGAAATTACTGTGAAGTACACCCACTTAATTAACACCCTTATTCAATGTTTTAAGAAAATATGTTTCTGCGAGGAGAATCGTTCGTACATGTTCACGTTCGTATGCACACTGATTCAAGACAGATTGTTGGTGTACCTCCGTGTGTGACTGAGTGTATAAGGTTACAGCTTTACGGTTAACTTCTGGGTGTGAAGAACTATATGCGGCAACAGCTTTACGATTAACTTCTGGGTGAGACTGAGTTTTCACGATAACGTGAGGCAGCCTGGGCAAGTTGTTGGCTCCTAGTAAGATTCGATGTTTTGGGTCTTCCACCTTTATTTTTGTTGGGGCGTCCAATCTTTCGTTTATTGGTTTTTTCTACTTGTTCTACTAGTGGTATACGAAGTGAGAGAAGTGCCGGCCAATCATTATCATTCAAACTGTCATAAGGAATCAGAACATCATAATGTCCTGATCGTAGATCACCACTGGACAAAAGTTTAGTAATGGGCCGGTATTCCCAAACGTTCCACGGTGGGCATTCTCAAAATCTTTGTGAAAGACTTGGAATATAAAAGGGAAAAGTGCACCTGCAGCTTTTAACTCAGAGCACGCACCATATGTACTTGGTTTTGACATATCCCCCTTATATGCCTCTCGAGAAGAGTAACTCTCACCATCACGGACACAGGTTAAAGTTACATGATCCTCCCAGTTGTTATAGACATGGTTCACGATGGCACACCTAACTTCCTTATCTCGATACATTGTGCCATAGACGATGTATGAATAGAGTGGAACAAACACGAACAGTCGGAAGGCATATTCACAATTTTGTGACGACACATTTTTCCGTTAATTGAAAGATTGACGACCTAAGGAATTTGTTTAGATTTTCCATTTTTTAAATTATCCAAGCTGATCTTTTGGGTTTAAAGAACTATATGCGGCAACAGCTTTAAGGTGAAATTCTGAGTCTGACGAACTGTATGCAACGGGGGAGGCAGTGGCTCGGTGGGTAGAGCGCGCGACTGCTAATCGGTGGTCCCGGGTTCGAGTCCCGCTGCCGGCTGCACTGCCTCCCTAGGTGGTTCGGAGCCCACCTTATAAACTGTAGGTCCCGTCGCGAAATAACCTTAGCTTAAGAGTTCAGAGCGACGTTAAATAAGGAAAAAAAAAAAAAAAACTGTATGCAACAATATGCGGCAACAGCCTTACCGTGAACTTCTGGGTGTGAAGAACTATATGCGTCAACTAGAGACGAAGAAACAAACGAGCAAACAAACGAAGAAAGAAAAGAACGCATACTATACACCAATGTATTACTATTATACTTTCAAACTTTTCGCAGCTCTCTGTGATAATTCCAAATATGTATAAAGATTTGAAATCGCAAATAAGAAGTTAAATATCTGCTAATAGAACATTCACGATGGTAAATTGTATGTATATTGTATATGATTTATATTTTATTTTTTTATCATACTAGACTTTTTTAATAAGACGTTGGGCAATACGGAAATTGAAATGCAGAGCTATTTTTCGGAAGGTGTATTATCACGAAAAATTAATATTTTAAAAGCAAAATATTATCTGGTAATACCTACCAGTATTGCAATAGGTATTTCTAAGCTAACGAACTTGGCCTTATTATTCTTATTATTATTTTTTTTTAATTCAAAAGACTACATACGTCATATGTCTGGGCATACCCTACATGCTTTGGGTTAAGCCTTTCGAAAATTTCGTTATTTTTGCGGTAGGAAGAACCGTTACCGAGATACAGCCATTTTTTAAGACTAGCTCAGCTGACCATGCCCACCACTCAGGTTACGCTTTTTTTAAGGTGTAAAATTTCAAAGTTGATTATTTCAAACTTCGTTTTTACAAGTTCTAATTCGTACAAGAGTCCATGGTTAAATTCAATTTTAAAAGAAAAAAGTAAAATTTCAAACTTTGATAATTAGTCCTTTGGATGTTTGTTATGGCGGACCTATGTATCAAATTTCAAGCTTCTAGGTCAATGGGAAGTACCCAATAGGTTTTGATGATCTGTCAGTGAGTCAGTCAGTGACAAAATTAGCGATTTTTGTGGTCCTATATCTCGGAACCTACTAATGTTGGAAGATTAATGGTTTGCGAATATTGAGACATGGTAGCACTTAACAAGTGTACGAAATTACACCTCTCCATTTGCCTCCAGTTCCGAGGTACAAGCCTCTAAAAAACGGCCAAGTTGTTTCAAGTAAAAGTAGGTAGTGCTAGAACTTGGCTGGTGCACTACCGTGCACCTAGATCACGTGGGATTGGTCGAGGAGTCTAGGCAGGGCACGATACGTGGCCGTGGCGACTCCTCACTCGTCCGAGCGTACAGTCACCCTCTACAGAATTAGATTGATTCTTGTAGCAGAGTAGAAAAGACTGAACGGCACTGCTGGGATGCCACAGGAGCGGCGAACAGTCTCTACCTGCACAAGTGTTCAAAACTAACTGGAAAAGTTAGAGAGTCAACTATCCACGTGCTGTAAATGGAAATGATGAATATCCTTATTGCGGATCAGACTAACGAAAACAGAATGACGATCGGTCTTGTTGGATAGTTCCGGGAAGGGCGACCGGCCCCTGCTCGGTAGGCAACCCATAACGTGGCAGAAAGATGGTAAACAAGTAGTATACGAATACGTGACCGTCTCGACACGTGTAAACAAAAACCGCTTGCTGGATTCACCCAACACGCTACAACAACGAATAATCGCGCTAAAGTGAATTCTGTGTAGATATTCGAAGGAAACGGCGATGCTCTATATAAATTTCTGTATAAACGACTTTAATTCTTCACAAATCAATAATACGTCCCTTAGAATTCGTCGCATTCCAAATCACGATAGCTCCCAACGGAAAACTATACCGTTTAGACGACGCGCATATTTAACCACTCCGATATCCCGCAACTGAATATATATATTCGCCAAATATCATTTGAAACTCCCCGCAGGTGGGATTTGAATAATTTAATCACTTGCCATGGATAATAAACTAACTGGAATTTTATTTAGACTCTTAGTCTCAGACTCTTAGTCTTCAATGTATGAAAATTGCAATCGTTTAAATTATAATCGTTTTTCAATCACTTGCTAAGATAGCAACAAACAGCAATTTGCAAATTAAATTTCAATTATTCTTGACTCGTAGTCACTACGCAGATGCCTGCCATCATGGCCATACACTCATTTCACACACGAATCTCTAATTATATTATACGAGAATTATTTCACGAATTAATTTCAATTAATATAAATTATATTTGCTAAACAAATTATGAGTTGCTCATGAACGAGCTTTAACTAAATTCTTTAAACCTTGCGGTCTTGCCGGTACGCAATTTAATAGACAACGATGAGAAGCGAATCTCGATCGATTCGCGGGAGCACGGTGACTCATGCGTGCTTATCAGACTAGGTATCGACGCAGAGTGCTCCTTTTGCTGCTCGCATCGACCTCCTTTTATCGCAATCGAGAGGGGATCGATGCGCGCGCATCTCATTGCGTAAATCGATCCTGCGATCCTCTTCTAAACAAGGATAACGATCGATATTATTGCCGTCGCGGTGGGGATCGAACCTGATGTGTAACCAGCATGGTTACAGTTTATCTTTAAAAATAAGGGTCCAGCGTAAAATCAAACGAAGTATGCATCTGGGTCACAAGCGGGTTCTCTCGCGATGGGGCTCAAGATAGCCGCCGGCAAAACGGAGGCAATGTGGCTACACGCATTGTCTCCGAGACGGCGGCCGCCCCAACTCTGGATCCCCGTGGATGATGCCGTTGTCGAAGTCAGGCAGGAGATGAAATATCTGCGCCTGACTCTCGACAGTCACTGGTGCTTCGAGAAGCACTTTGATCGGTTGGCCCCCCAGACTCAAGCGGTGACGGCCTCCTTAGGGAGACTGCTGCCCAATATTGGGGGGCCCGATGGACGGATCCGCCGCCTGTATACGGGGGTGGTGCATAGCAAGCTCCTATACGGAGCACCCATGTGATCCGACGCATTGTCGGTCAGCCGGCGCAGTAAAGCACTTTGCAATAAGGTACAGCGCCAGCTGGCCTTGCGGGCCATACGGGGCTATCGCACCGTCTCCAACGAGGCGGCGTGCCTACTCGCGGGTCTGGTTCCCCTGCACCATCTGGCAAGGGAGCGGGCGGCCTCGTACTTGGCCGTCCGCTCGTTGCGCGTGAGAGACGCGGACCCAGACGAGGAGGACAGGATCGGAGTGCTGAAGCGCCGGGCCCGGCAAGAGTTGCTAGCCCTGTGACAGTCGGAAATTCTGGCCGCCGATACGGGCTGGTCAATAGTCCGGGCCCTCTTGCCCATCCTGGAAGAATGGTGCAAGAGGCGAGTAAGGCTCACCTACAGATCCACCCAGGTGTTAACCGGCCATGGATATTTCGGATGGTACCTGGCGTGGATCAAGAGTAAACCCACCGAACGGTGCCACCACTGTGCGGAGGCTTTGGACACGAAACGGCACACGCTGGAAGAGTGTTCGGCGTGGTCGGCGTCGCGCTGTGTCCTGAGAAGCGAAATTGGAGGCGACCTCTCGTTGTCGGCCGTGGTCGACCACATGGTTAGAACCGAGAGGTTGCACAAGGCCGTGACCTCCTTCTGCGAGGAGGTGATGCAGCGGAAGGAGGTCACGAAAAGGGAGAGGGTGGCCGACCCCCTCTCCGAGAGAAGAATTGCTCTGGCGGGGCGCCCCCGCCGAGCGGCCCGCCCCACGCTACGGGGCAGGCGACGGACCGGGGGAGGCGGGATTCGTTAAGTCCTTCCCGGCTCCCCTGAAGAGGCATCCCAGACGGATTGTTCTTTTATGGGGGGACTATTCCCGCCCCCTTTCCTCTGTCCCACCCGGGGGACGTAAAGATCGGGCTGCCCGCCTTCGTCCCTCCTTGTTGCGCGCGGAGACTTCGCCCCTCGGCCGAGAGCCCTTTTAAGGGCTCCTCGAGCGAAGAACGGAGTTACCGGGGGTCGTTGGGCGGAGCGAGCTGGAGACTCGCGAAGCCCACCGAACGGCCCAGGGAAGGGGGGTGCAAGTGGATAACCTGCTTGCGCCCTGATAGATTAGGTATTGCTAGGGGGAACTTCTCCCCCCCCCCACCCTGGACGGGGCCCCATCGAGGCCAAGGGCGAAGGGGGATGGCTGGTTGTGTTCTTCGTAGATCCCAGCCTCCCCCGATTAGCTTAGGGAAGGTTATCATGAGGTCGTTAGTGGGCACTGTGAGCCCCACATAACCCTGTATCTCTCCCAGGGGGTACAGGGTATGCGTACAAGCATTTTCCTCATGTAAAAAAAGGCTGGACATATTTTGAACGTTAACAGGACATTTACAGGACGTTTATGGGTTTATGGTTTCTGCATATTGAAGCTTAGTAAACAATATTCTTTGTATAATGTTAAAAAAATTTACACAAATAAAAAATATTTATTAAAAGAAATATTTATTTAAACATATAAAAGTTTCATAACTAAATATAACTAAACATAATTAAACATAAATATGAAAAAATAAAAAGATATGTATTAACCTAAAGAAAATATAATGTAAAAGAACGTATTATATAAAACACTCGAGATACAACTTTCTTCCTTTCCGCAGCCCGCCTAAGCCATTTCTGCATGCAAACTTCGATATCACTTTTCGTGGCAGATACTTTTGATGTCATTGCTGCATCTAAAAATTAGAATTTCAATTCAATAATATATGCAACTGTATACAAATATCAAATAAATATAAAAAATAACAAAGTACACGTCAATAATTACCAATTGTTACTGTCGCTAACTTGGTTGTGTCAAATCTTCGTTTTCCTTTTTCCCCAACCAGCTAAATTCCATAGCCAATTCATCTGTCATAATGGTTGACATCGTCCGCTTGACGAAGCTGGTGCAATTAATCCCGCCAATATTCGCTAACTCAGAAGCCTGCAAATTAATAATTTATTTACAATTGAGTAGGAACTTTTAGTTAGAAGCAGCTGTGGTGAAGGTTCTATTTAATTACCACATTTTTTGCATTTTCCCCATCTCGAAAAAATGCATCTAGTATTTTATCTAATATGTACTTCCATATTTAAATTCGTTTAGATACAGTGAATTGAACCAATTTTCGGACGCTCTAAAAAATACGATAACTTTTTTAATATTGTACTATACGATTTGAACGTATCTTTTATATTGTCAATAACACACCGGTGGCTCACACTCGTGTTTTGTAAACTCGTATAAACTGGAAAGTTGTCCCCGGTCGAACGACTTTTTAGGGCCGTCGAACAGAGTCAACCCCGAGGATTTACGGGCTCTGAGGCCGGGCCGTGCGCGGCCGCGCGGGCACGGTCCCCTCGGGACAAGGTGCTTCTCCGAGGAGGCTCAATCGAAAGGCAAAACTCGAGTTCGGGCGCCAGGTACTCGGGAGTACCGCACGAAATGCAACAGAACACCGGGATTCGGGGAAACCGAATCCGAAGAGAGCCTCCGCGGAACGCGAACGAAAGAGTGACGCGAACGGCCAGGAATTCGAACACAGGAAATAACGGGGACTACCCTCGCGACAGGGTGGATCACGCCGTATGGCCGTTTGTATGTTATCAAATTTTTCGTTATGTTGGAATTATAATTGTAATGCGCGCGTTTTGTATTTGCCTTTTATTGGTGACTGCTCTCTATGTGCAGCGACACCTGTCGTCTGTTTTATAAGGGCGTTTTCTTAAGAACTTTTCGTACCTTACTTCTTCTTCTTCTGTTTCCTCACGAGGTACACACGTTTGTATTAATAGCCGAGTTCAATTATATTTTATATGTAATAATTATATAAGTCTCTACTTCACTTCCACTCCATAATCCCTAACAAAAGGTTATGGGCCCAGCTCTATTATAAGAGCAATAACTAAGTATATATATATCACAAGTAGTGATATTTAGAGGTTAGGTCAACACGTGCAGGTCTCCTTAAAGGAAGAATTAAAAATGGCTAATACCATTAATTCCACACGTATTGAATTGTTGACGAAAGATAACTATGAAACGTGGAAGATGCAAGTTGAGGCTTTGTTATTAAAAGCTGATTTGTGGCAATATGTGAGTGGTGTGAAACCAATGCCAGAGGCTATGGAAGCCCAAGGTACCTCAACGCAAGAAATGAACTCCTGGAGGAAGGAGGACCAAAAAGCAAAGGCAGACTTGATTCTGAGCATAAGTCCATCTGAATTGAAACTGGTGAGAGGATGTAATACGTCACGAGAGGTATGGTTGAAATTAGAAGCTATATTTGCCTCAAAAGGTCCGGCAAGAAAAGCCACCCTGCTAAAGCAACTAACATTGCAACGTATGCAAGAAGGGGGTGATTTAAGAGAACATATGAAAAAGTTTTTTGATGCCGTAGATAAGTTAAATGCTATGAATGTGGATATAAATGCTGACCTGCTCTCCATTATGTTGCTATATAGTCTACCAGAAAGTTTTGAGAATTTCAGATGCGCAATAGGATCAAGAGACAATTTACCTGATGTAGAGACGTTAAAAGTAAAGATATTGGAAGAAGATGAGGCACGGAAACAGAAGATGGGTGATACGTCAGGAGCTATGATGGCAGCTTCAAGTTGGAAAAAGAATATAACCCAAGGAAAGCCAAGGAAACCATGGGTATTCAGGGATAACAATTCCAACAAAGATCCAAAGGAAGAACATACAAGAGAATCAAAGGCACATTCACACAATAAACCTATAGTAAAATGTTTACGGTGCAACAGAATTGGGCATGTAGCGTCAAGGTGTTACACGAATCTGAATCCAAGAGGTAATCATAAGGTAAATAATGTAGATGATCTCTTTTACGTAAACTTAGCTAATGCAGAAGAAAACTAGCTGGTTATTGTTGCTCGCTCGCTTCGCGAGCTTCGCAGGTGGGGGTATTGTAGCTCGCTTTGCGATTTCGCGAGAGGGTTAGTGGTACGGATGTTATTTTGTGTGTGACTCTCCACGAGCCACACAAAGAACTTCCCGATTCGTTAGTTGCAGTATATTATTATCATTATTTAGTGTACGTTTTAAGATTATACGTCCTCAGGGAAGTTCAATAGTTTTCTACTTATCAAAATGTTTTCTGTATGGCGTCGCATTAAACCAACATCGTATGTTCGTTGCTCGCATGCTCCATTAACCATTTTTTTTATATTAACTTTCAATTTCATCTCAGTTAATAATTCGTATTGAACTGCTTGTTTTTTTAATGGATTGTAACATAAATGTTTTTGTACTTTCATCGATATTCTTTGAAAATGTATTCTCGGCAGTAGCGATGAATAACTCACTCTTGCATTGGGATAATTTTCGATTATTCTAAGCGGTAACATTAGCATTAGTTGCATAATTAAAAAAGGAAAATAAAAAAAAAAATTTTTTAAAAATAAATTTGTTTAAATTATAAAAAAAAAATATATGTAATTATTATGTTTGTTTCTTCGGTGGAACATTTCCGTCCTCTCGTATAATTTGCATTGTTGAATGAACTTCTTTCGAAAAAAACTAAAAAACTACTTGACCAATATGGACCAAAATCTAATCAGCTCTAAGTTACAGCGGGGCACATCGATTGCATCATTCATCATTCTGATCGCATCGTTACTTTTTCAGAAAACGTTAACGAACA